>JAVQIZ010003657.1:0-51647 GCA_036023535.2 Galaxias brevipinnis
CACACACACACACACACACACACACACACAGCCTCTTCCTCTGCCTTCAAAGGGTCGCAGAGACACAAAGGGCGGTGAGTTTGGAGGCGGGGGGGGACGGGGGGGGACGGGGGGGGGGACACAGGGCTGACACAGATGTGCTCGCCACACGCTAGGGCAAATCCCCTTCCCTACGTCCTTAGCCAGACTCAATTTGAGGAGCAGCGGCAAGTCTGGGGATGGTGCTGGGGGTGCTGGGGGGGAGGGGGGGTTCTTGCAGTTGAACTTTTCTACCTGAACTCTGTTAAAGAGATGGTCACAACAACAACAAGCAGCCCAGGCTTAGCCCCGCTTCACAGACCGCTGCGTTTTGTTGTTAGCACTGCCGCCGCGCCACATTAGCATACCGCTCGTTTCTCCATCGACTGCTTGGACCATCGATCGGCGTCCCGACGCTTTAACGACTTTACAGTGTGGCGATTTTAACCGCCGCGGGTGTCGCTTTAGCATTGAACAGCTGCGCCATGGTGCTACGTTGACAGCCAGTCGTAATTTGAAAGCCGTGGGTCGTATCGGACTGGGTGTAAACGTTTACTTACTGAGGAGAGAGGGCACAAACATTATGTGATATTCGATGGTGTCGTCTATGTCAAAACAAAAACAGCGATGCAAATCCCATGTAGGCCGCGGGGCCGCCAGACAGGGTCTTATCTGTCTATCTCCGCCATGCCGTCCTGTGCTATGCCACGTGTCTGGGCCTCGCGTTCCCACCCCGCCCTGCCTCTCCTCCTGCCCTCCGTACGGACCGCTCGCCGCCCCATCACCTCCGCCGCCTCCTCTACCGCGGCGGAACGGCCCGGCCAATGCGTCAAAGCGCTTCACAGTCCAAGTGGCGTTTTGACGTGTCTTCCAGCCACCTTGGCACGCTACGTTTGCGTTTCGAATCCGGTGCTTGGTCACACTGTTAGGCTGGCTAACGTGCGGTCCACCCGCTCCAGAGCCACAGCCAAGGCGGCCATCCAGCCCGCGGTCTGTGCACCGACACTGTGGGGTTGATGAGGTGCTCCGTGAGGGAGATATGTTATGGAGATGTTATGTTTGGCGGTGTGCGTTTGTGTTTGAGTGTGTGCATCCGAGTGTGTGTGTGTGTGTGCGCACGTGTGTTTGTGCTTCTTAGGGTTATTGCTGTGCTGCTAGCTGTATACTGATGAGGCGGAGAGGCAATCAACAACACCCACATTCCAAACACCCGGTGTGTGTGTGTGTGTGTGTGTGAGAGAGAGAGTTTCATCCTCTCGTTCTGATGAAACGCTCCGTGCCTCCATCTATGTGTGTCTGCTTGCATGCGAGTCACTTCCCCACTCATTTCCATCCACTTAGGACTCTATCAAAGTAAAGCCCGGTCGCTGTTTTCAAGTCCTCAGCGTTGCCAGTCTGAGTGTGTATGTGTCAGTGTGTGTGTGTGTGTGTGTGTGTGTGTGTGTGTGTGTGTGTGTGTGTGTGTGTGTGTAATTCTGGGACTTATTTGCATTAAAATAAGAGAGGGAATTCGAAAGAGGATCTCTCTACGGAGCAGATCTGTGAGATCATCACGGGGAGGCCAGATGCTGATATGGCTGCCTCCGTGGTGTCCTAATCCTTAAATAAGCCACGGCCGTAGCATTAGCGTGTGCTGGATGAAGGCTTACTGTCATGATTGAACCACCAAACCCAAATGACTGAGTTCAACTTCACTTTATCAGCACGGCGATTATTACCCTTCATTAAGTTTGTGGTGCCTGTGTGTGTGTGCGTTTGTGTGTGTGTGTGTGTGTGTGTCTGTGTGTGTGTGTGGTAGAAGGAGTGTAAGTGTGGCAATTAAGCCCTGCGTCCTTCCTGGCGTCCATGCTTTGAACAAGGCCAATGTTACAACGGTGTAGTCCTTTCTGATGAAGCGCTCAGCCTCAAAGGCTGTGCTAGGTTTTAATGAGAGATCTCTCCATTGATTTCCAATTCTATCTCCTTCCCGTTCGGTCTAACATCGGGGGGCTTTGCTCATGGATTTTGTCGTGGCCGTGAGAGCAATTGTGTGGGTGTGTGTGTGTGTGTGTGTGTGTGTGAGTGTGTTTGTGCCACAGTGCACCAATGTGTCGTGTGTGTGCCTCGGCATCCAGAAAGCCCGCGTGATTAGCACGTATCCACATGCTTCCGCTGGTTGCTCTGGTGAGTTGTGCCTCCTCAGCCAGCGTGCACATTAATGGGCTCGTTGTGGAGATGGATGGACTCCACTCTTGTGTTGCATATTACACATGCAATTATACCAGGGGCCTCCCAAGGTGCCACAGCTCTTATCACATGGAAACAGAACCCTGCACACGGACACTTTTTATGTTGGAAGTGTGCGCGTGCGTGCGTGTGCGTGTGTGTGTGCATGTGTGTGTGCGCGTGTGTGTGCCTGCCGGCGAGTGTGCTCCATCATCTGTTTTATGCCCTGTTTGACTTTAGGGCATTTAAACGATGGCTCTGTAAAACACTCTCACGTCTCTCCTCTCGTCTCTTCTCCTCTCTCCTCTCCTCTCCTCCCCTCTCCTCCCCTCTCCTCTCCTCTCCTCTCCTCTCTTCTCCTCTCTTCTCTTCTCCCCTGCGCTCCTTCTCCTCCCCTCTCCTCTCCTCTCCTCTCCTCTCCTCGCCTCTCCTCTCCTCTCCTCCCATGCATACAGAACCAGGCCGAGGCCCACTATAAGGGACACAAGCACGCCCGCAAGCTCAAAGCCATGGAGGCCCAGAAGAACCGCCAGCGGAGGGCCGGCGAGGCCTCGTCCCACGGCCGGGAGCGGGACCGGGAGCGGGACCGGGAGCGGGACCGGGAGCGGAACAAGGTGGTGGCTGCCGTCGAGACAGCCCTCCCTGCCCTCCCGGCGCTCCCAGCGCTCCCAGCACTCCCAGCGCTCCCAGCACTCCTGGACACAAGCCTGATGGAAGGAGCAAGTGAGTAAACGGATGTGTGAGATGTTTTGGTGACGAAGGGGCTGGAGTATAAGGAGTGGGATCGATCGGAGCCAGTATTACCTTTTTGAAGAGCCATCTTTCTGTCTCAGTCAGGTCTGCTGCCCGGGCTCTGCTCTCACTCATCATCCCCTCATCCTTCTCCTCCGGCCCCGTCCGCTCCCGCTGTCCTGCCGTTCCCCCATCCATCTCCCCGCTCTCCCGCTCCGTCACTCACTGCCACAGCCGCTGCTGCTGGTCGCCCTTCCTCGTTCCCTCGTTTGTCTCCGCCCTCCCGTTCCTCGCCTGTCCTCCTCCTCCTCCTCCTCCTCCTCCTCCTTTTCCACTTAATTTTTTCTTCAATGCTGTACCCCCCACCACTCTCTCCCTGGCCCAGGCCCTGAGTTGTTGTGATCCGGCTGGCTGCTGCCTCGTGTCTCTCCTGCATATCTCTGATCTGTTTCTTCAAAGGCCTGCGACGGGGGGGGTTCTGATGTACACACACGCTTTGTGATGCGGGGGAAAAGGACCACCAGTGGCTAGCTTGTGAACCACACCAGCCCCCCCCCCCCCCATCCCCACCACCCACCCCCACCCCCACGTAAACACACACAGATGCGCTCCCCCACCACACACACACACACACACCTTCCTTCCAGATGTATCTTGGGACCCCGTGGTTGACGGACGGCCTATTGGAGGAGGAAGGGTCGCAGGCTGTCCGGGAGCCACCGGTGGCGGGGTTAATGAAACGCGCTGGCCGGGATCGATCCAGCTCCGCCCGTCACTCAGCCCCCACTTTGCCTTTCTATTTTCCCATCTGCTTGCTCGCTTCCCCACCCCCCACCCCCACCCCTCCTTTCCTCCAGCTAACCATCCATCCAAAGCGGTTACGGAGTAAGTGGTCGTACGAGGTTAACTACTGGAGGAGCGGGGAGAAGCCAGGGAATCACTCGCACCGCAAACACCGGGGCACGGTGTGGGGATGTGGTCTGAAGAGGGTAATCACTCTAACGGCCGGCTTTGATGAGTCTCCCCCCCCTCACCCCCCACTATCAGAGGCCTGTCGATTTGACCCTTCTGAGTTCACACACCTCGTTCCTCCGTGTGTGTGTGTGTGTGTGCGCGTGCGTGCGTGCGTGCGTGTGTGTGTGTGCGTGTGGTGCTGCAGGCTGGAGGAGAGGCCGGTGGGGGTCCCCCCCATCCCCCTCCTTCACCTGCTCCTCCTCTCACTTCATCTTCTCTCCGCCCGCACCACCTCGGTCCCCGGAAACGATTGCCGTCGGCCTCGTGTTTGGGAATGCTCTCCCACACCCGAGAGGCTATCAGGAGAGGAGATAGGGAGGTATTGGGTTGGCGGAGACACGGTCTAGACATACTTTAACAACCTGCCCTCCATCGACGCACACACACTCTCTGTGCACATGGACACACACACACACACACACAGAGACGAGCGTGCACACACGCGCACTGTTGCACCCCAGCACAGACTAGACCCAGAGTTGTTTGAGGAGACCGAATAGAAGCACTGGTTTACCCCTGGGAACGGGCGTATAGTCCTCACACAAAAACACACACATTCACCCACACACGCAGACATACACATGCAGAAACACACACACGGAGACACACACGCAGACACCCACCCACACACAAAGACACACACACGCAGACACACACGCAGAAACACACACACTGAGACACACACGCAGACACACCCACCCACACACGCAGCCACACACGCACGCAGACACACACACACGTAGGGTGAAGGCTGGAGTCAGGTTCAGGTGTGTTTATATTCCTCAGCACACCTGGCCTGAAGGAATTCACAGAGCAGAACAACACAGAGGCATACCTCCACCATATGTCTCTCTCTCTCTCTCTCTCTCTCTCTCTCTCTCTTTCTCTCTCTTTCTCTTTTTCTCTCTCTCTCTTGCTCTCTCTCTTGCTCTCTCTCTCTCACACACTCTCTCTCTTTCTCTCTCTCTCTCTCTCTCTCTCTCTCTCTTTGTCAGTGAATAGAAAGTGGACAAAGCAATGTGGGCCTGATAAGGCTCTCATCTAAACTCATTTTAATATTCAACTGTCGCCAAAGCGAGGTCTGAAAGGGCCGAGGCAACAGCGCAGACGGAAAGAGATGATGAGGAGAAAATGATAGATAATATGAAATGAGTGGCGGGAAGAGAGAAAGAGAGAGAGATGGGGAAACGTGACCGAGAGAGAGAGTGGGAAAAAATAGAGAGAGCAAGGGAGAGAGAGAGAGAGAGAGAGAGAGAGAGAGAGACAGGTAGAAAGAGAAAGTAGATAAGCCATAGCTGGTTTTTATGTCGTGAATAATTTTACAGTTCCGAGGCAATTTTGCGAAGAGGAACGCTCTTTAATAAGCCCAATTGTGTGATTGGCCTGATGTGAAATTGAAATGCAGCGGAGCGAGCCCGCGATGGCACACGCCACAATGCCAACCTGTAATGGAAACGCGCTCCCCCCCACACCCCCCAAAATTAACGCTCTATGAAATGAGCTGTGTCTGCCATGAATCCCCGCTCGCTAGCTGGTAGTGGCAGACCTAGCCGGGGCTAATGCCCACACGGTGGGCCATCGAGGGCCAGTGAAGCGCCGGTCGTAGACCTTCAAGGACGTCCGGAGGTCAGTAGAGCTGCTCTGAGGGCAGATGGGGGGGGTCTCGCACGTGGTTAAACCCGTTACCACTTCAATCACACTCTTAGTCTCCGCCGTGGGAGGGAAAACAGACAGAGACCCCAATGTAACGTGTGCACTAGAGACAGACAGGGGAACAGAGAGAGAGAGAGAGACAGAGAGAGTGAGTCAGAGGGTAAGGGAGACTGGCAGACCTGAAGCCTCCACACTGTCAGTGACACACATCCATCACCTCCGGTGTTGATGGACTCCGCTGTCGACGGCGTCTCTAAAAGGGCCACAGCAGGGCTTTGGTGCCGCGTCGCTAATGAGCACATTACAGCTCACACTTATGCCCCCCCTCTCCCAGGGCAGCTGCCTGTTCGTGGACAGCCCCGGTGGGGTGCCGCCGCTGGTCCCGGCCGGGCTCGAGAGGCAGAGGAAGAGCGATGGAGAGAGGGAGCGCGTGCGGGAGAGCGTGCCTGCGCGTGAGAGTGTGTATGAGCGTGTGCTGGGGTCAGTATGCTTGGGTAGGCATGTTTGCGTTTGGACGTGGACTAAGAATGACTGCGAAGTGATCCAATCAACGGGATTGAAGCGGCGCGGCGTCCTCATCAGAATATTCATGGGGCGAGGCGCCGGGGTCCGGCCTGTCACTGGGGGGGTGGGGGGGGGGCTCCTCGGCCGCCTACACACAGTGCATCGTTTACACTTTACGCCCGTCAACACTAATTGGGCTGCCAAGACTTTAATCAAGCGCTGTTCATGCTAAAACGAGCCTAATAGCTCCCTACAAGGCATCGATCTGCGCATCGACACTCTGCCGGAGCTGGATTAGGGGTGGCACTGCCTCTCTCCGCTGCCCGGCACTCTGTCCTTTGTGCTGACAGTCTGCCAGTCCCCCTGCACCCCCCCCACCCACCCTCCAGTCCCCTGTCCCCTGTCACTGTGGCTGTGGAGGGATGTTATGAGATGAGTGACAGGCTGACAGACAGGGAGCGTCGCTGTCTACGGGGAGTCCGGTTGCTTATCCGGAGAGGATCCGTGTCGGAGCGCTCCATGACGCCGCTCGCTCACATCATGGCCGCCGCTCTCGCCGAGTCTGACTACTGGACTGGCGTCTGTTTGCTTTTAATGTCAGTTTTGCTATTCCGCTTCCTTAAGGACTCCCTTGACAAGGCTACCTGAAATGCTTTTCTTCTGAACGACGCCCTCTGTGAACCTGGACCTTTCGCTTTTCAGCGGGGAATTTCATTTTCACAAGCCCCTCTGTCCTACCTCTGTATGTGGCCTGCTAAATCCATTGATCAGTATCTCACCCCTCCAGAGACGTCTCAGGTGGTCTGATCTTTGTCTATACATAAGCTCAGGATCATACCAATCCCCTTCTGGGGTGGGCTCAATCCCCTGGAGGTCACTGTCTTATTACAGCGAGGGGACTGTCTAATCTCACTCTTATACAGGTTCCCTTTGCCCCTTTACTCCGGCGGGAATGAGAATGGAGGACTCTTATCTTCATGATGAATTTACTGCGGGAAAATCAATAGGGACCGGTAGACTGGTGGAGCCGTAGTGAAATGGAGATATTCAGGGAGCGTAGCACGCAGCTCGGGGGTGGAGGGTGCAGCGGGGGAGGGGGTGGCGGGGGGTGGAGTGTGTGAGACTCCCTTGTGGATGGGGGTGGGGGGGGGTGAGGGTGAGGGGTCGAGTGTAATGGAGCTCCAGTGACTTATTGGCTCAGTCTGGCAGTCGATGGGTCTGTTTGTATTGACCGAGCCCAGGGACCTTTACTTGATATTTGAATAGAGAAAGAGAGAGAAGTGTGTGTGTGTGTGCGTGCATGGGTGTGTGTGCGTGTGTGTGTGGCATGCTTGAATGCGTCAGTGCCATTTTCTCCTCCCTACCAGTGTTAATGTAGTCAGTTCCACATGGTTATAAACAAAGGCTTGTATAACTGAGAAAAAAAAGCGTAACAGAGCTAGCTATTGAAGCGCATGAAATTCACTCATGTAAATCTAATACGTGGTACATACAACTTATTGGCACATAATCTGAGTTTTACCTCTTTCGTTTGCCATTTGCAAATACAAACCATCAAACACAAACAGTTCACTGAGAAAATGACTAGTGAATGTACTGTTGCGTCTGACACCACAGCATTTCAGGGAATTAGTGCCGCGTGTTATTCTGAAGGCCCTCTGTTGTTTGGCCTCTCCAGGCGTGCTGGTCGACCAGGAGTCCGCCAAGCCGGAGGGGAAGCTGGAGGACAGTCCCGGCAGCTCGGTCATGCTGACGCCCCTATCCGAGGTGTCCTCCATGGAGCTGGCCACGCTCGCCTCCCCCCAGGTGTCCCCCTCCTCCCAGCTCTCCGAGACGGCGTCCGACACCAGCGCTCCGGAGACGGCGGAGGCCCCTGGCGCCGCCGCCGCCGCCACGGAGACCGGCAGCCAGCCGGACACCTCCAGCACGGACGGCGAGCCCCGGCCCGACGAGGACAAGGACCCCAAGAGGAGCAAGGCTCACCTCCACTGTCCCGTCTGCAAGGTCACGGTCAACTCCACCTCCCAGCTGGACGCGCACAACAGCGGTACGGGTCCGACACGCCCACACGTGCACAGCGTGGCCACCTTGATGTCGTTCATAATCATAACACATGCACGTCTGTTTTATGGTTATGAATAGGTCCACTTAAGAGATTTTGCTGGGTGGCGGATAGCGGTCAGAAACAAATGGCGGTGTGTTTTGGCTTTTGAACCCCGTGTCCTCCCTGACCCTCTCCGCCAGGCACCAAGCACAAGCTGATGCTGGAGGGCCAGACTGTGCAGCCGCGGCGCAGGGGCAAGGTGGTGGCGGTGCGGGCCGCCTGCAAGACCAAGCGGCTGGGCACCAAGGGCAGCGTGGGCGCCCCCAGCAAGAACTTCCAGTGTGAGGTGTGCGAGATCTACGTCAACTCCGAGACGCAGCTGAGCCAGGTGAGCAAGACCAGGAAGCCAGAGAGAGGGATGTCCATATGAAACTATATGCTTTATCAGTATTTTTGGCAGGCGTTTGGTTGCACGTGTGAACCTTATACAAGGGAAAGTCGAGAAGTTAAGGATGGACACACATGGAGAGGGGGAGAGGTATTTGTTTCGGGGATGACTGACCGGGTTACCCTGTGGTGATTGGTTTGGACAAGTGCTGCTTTCCTATTCCCTTCCTGTAAGGTTACACTGGCAGCCGTGCAGCAGAACGTTAGTCTTCCTGACACACAGGGCGGGCTGGAACCTATAGATCCTGTTGTCACTAGACATTACCCATAGCCCCCAAAAGTAACAAAACAAAAGCGATAGTGTGAGCAGCCATGGATTATGTAGTGTGGGGGCCCAATAAGGATGGGTGCCGCCTCGGGAGCACGTTGACGTTGAACGAATTGAAATGTGAGAAGGGGAGTCGGCGGGGGGGGGGGGGACCTGTGGGTGGGAGTTTGATTAACCTGATAGGACCGCGCTGGAATGGCTCCGGCTAACAGAGTTTTGCTAGCTTCGTGAACGCAACGGCACTCTGACACGGTGCTCTTGGGTAATGGAGGAAATTACGTACACAACCATGGAGACAGAACACTGCGTTCTGTCTCTGTGCACACAACCAACTCGCATTCACATACGGACGATGAGCAGGAGGAGGAGGAGGAGGAGGAGGAAGGGGCTGTTTGCTCAAAGCAGTAGCGGACTGAGCATGTACTCGCTATACTCGCTATGCTTTTTGTTTTCATGGATGTAAAGATAACGTGATAATGACGATAATGTGCCAGAAGATTTTCTGGAAATGTGTTTGGTCGTAAATTAACCTGGTGCTTCTGCTTTCACATCACAGTGAATAAAACCCTTTAGATCATCTGGTTAGAACAGCGTACTTTGAGGCAGTGATTATATTTCCAGATAAGCGTGATGAATATATAGTGGGATAGGATTATAATTCCTCCACGCTTTTTTATAGCATTTGCATAGTGATTTCTTTTGGTGGGGTATTCATTTATGCCATTGACATCTGAGCTGTTTATGTTGTGGTTCTATCCACATATGAATGTTTATTAACGTGTTTTTCCACGCAGCTGATGCAGTCGCTCTCTTTGTGCTGTTAGGTAAATCTCACAGCCCTGCCCAGGCTCTCTGTTTAATGGCCCATATATATGGGAAATATATGGTGCATGTTGGCATGGGCAGACTCCCTGTTCACCCAGGCTCTGGTGCATTCCTCAGGCCTAGTTCCAACCTTAGCCAGTCATTCAACCAACCAGCATAAGACAGTCAGCCATGGAGTACAAGAGAAGAGTGTGGCGGTCTGAAAGTAATAGCGTAAGAGTAATGCGTTTCGCCGGAGTTCGTATCTTAAGGGTTGGATGGGAGTTGTAGTCTGAGTGTAGACTGTGGTTGTTGTTGGTTAAACTGTATCCTCATGTTTTCCGCAGCACATGAATAGCAGGAGGCACAAGGACCGGCTGGCGGGGAAACCTCCCAAACCCAAGTTCAGCCCCCACACTAAGAGCCAGCCAACCTCCAGCTTAGCGGTAAGCCATGAGAAACACTCACACCCATATGCACACACGCTCAAAGCATTATGGCTATTATGATATTCTTTATTTTCTTCTATGATAGAATGGTTAGTGCAACAGATTGGCACCAATCAACCAGTTATCTTCTACAACAATTTTTTATAAAAAACGGACACACACACACACACACACACACACACACACACACACACACACACACACAGGCACACACGCAGACATACATGCACACACCCACACACTTCATTACTCCCCCTTTAAAGGGTACCGTGTCTTGGTAAGCCAGCATGCCTATGAGGCTGTGCTGTAAGTGAGGTCAAGGGGCACTGATGGTTGGGAGTGAGTCCCCTACCCCAGAGATAGGGCTGAGATAGCCCCCCTCTCCCCACTGACCAGCGCAACCACCTGAGTCAGCACTCGGCATTAATCACTGCTGTTGTGCTCCTGTTCTTTGCACACCTCCCCATCTCTCCCCCCATCCTCCTCTTTCTCCTCCTCCTCCTCCTTCTCCGCCCGACAGAACGTGAGATGGAGTGGTTACGCGGGCAACGCCGTGTCTGCTATGAAGAAAGTGTTCAGCCAGTACAACCTCACCTCCCTCTCCACACAGGTCAGTGGCAAGCGGGGAGGCGAGCTGGCAAGAGGCTGCGGAGGCTGGGAGACTGAGAGGCTAATGGCGGGCTAACCTTTAGACCTGGCCAGGGCCAGCAGACTGAGCGATATACATAGTAAACTCTGTCTGAGAGGGCTCTTAAGAAAGCTGTTGCCAGATATTGACTTGATGTACCCCCTCCTTGATGTCTTCTCGTCTCTAGTGTTTGTGTTAGGCTCTCAGGATAGAATGCCGTTGCCCCGGGGGTTAGCGCTATAGGTTCAGAGAAAATGTTCAGCCAATGTAACGAGGTGTGCAGAAAGGGCCCTGTGCTTTGGAAACGTGTTGGCTGAGCAAATGTTTGCGCTGCTGCGAGTAAATGTGTGCACTTGGGAGTCATAAGCCTCTGTCTCCTTCTTACCCTCTTTCTCCTCCCCCCCCTTTCAGACCAAATTGGCCTTGCACAAACAGCTGACCAAGAGCCTGACCACCGGCTTCCTGCCCAGTCCCCTTACCGCGCCCACCCTGTGCACCATGGCAGCCAATCCGCTGGCCCTGCGCCACCCGGCGGGCGCCACCTTCATCCAGACGCCTTTCCTGGGTCCCGCACTGTTCCGGCCTGCCCCAGGGCCCCTTAGGGCCACGCACACCCCTATCATCTTCTCCCCATACTAAAGACTCTGCCCTCGTCCATCCCAGCCCTTTTGCCCCCCCACCCCCACCCCACCCATCCACTCATCCATCCACCAACTCAACCCAACCCTTCCTTACTGTGACCCACAACACAAGGGCCACACGCAAACTATGCAGCCCGCCAGAGCCTGGGCGGAGAGAGTGAGCAAGCACACAAACTTTGGCCTTTGGGTGGCCATTGGTAAGCTCCTGTCACAGTGGTGATGGTCCCGCCTCCCCACCTTGCCCTCCAATCGTGGCCCAAGGAGCAGGCAGGACGCACCTCCAGGAAGTGACTGGTGCAGGAGAATTCTTTTACAGCCATGTCATGGGTCGATATGAGTTATTGATATTATTGTGTAATTTATTAGAAAACAGATATAATAACTGTAGATGTTTGTTTAGTGTGGTTGCCACAACATAAGGTCCCTTTACTTGATACTATTTACAATTTTCTTTTTTACTTGTGGGTTTGGGTTTCCTTGTGAGGGATCGGTATGTCTAGTGAGGTAACCCCAGTTCAGAGTAAGTCATAGTCCTCTATCTCTGTGTTAATCAGTCACATGTAGGTCGACAAGCCTTTAGATCCCCACTCTCAAACCCATCGGGAGCTGTAGAGTTTGCATTGAAACAAATGGCAAAAAAAAGGGCCGGTCAGATTTCCAGACTGAATGAAATTAAAATGGGTTTATGATGATAGAATGATGGGCAGCAATCCTTTAAACACCCCGACCCCCCTCTCAAACACAGCGCCTGGCGTTTTGGTTTCCCAGGACCCAGAATTAATGTGCACATTAGATGATAAAGCCCTTTCTCCCTCTCTGAGTCACAGACAAATATGGCCTTTCATAATTCATTTTTTTACCCTGCATCCCCAGGATTAAGCACTCATTAAGGTCTGGAAAAGGTCAGCTTGTCAACTTGATTTTGTTTCCAGCTGCAGATCTGTCTTGATGAAGAATGTTGCTTGGCAGCATAATTCGTGCCATGCTGGTTGAGTGTTTTACCCTCGCCTTTTGAGCAACACAAAAAAAAGGATTTCTAGAAACACGTTTCTTACACGGTGACATGTCATTCTTTCTGTTCTCCTGTGCTCGATAGTTATTTCTTTGCTCTTTCCTCCACCCTACTCTCCTCCCTTCACCCCCGTTCGTAATTTTCTCCGCCGCCATCAGCGGGAGCTGATGAAGAGAAGGGGGGAAAAAAGAATTTCCTGAGCCAAAAAAACAAAGGGGAGGAAATGACTTGATGAGGTTTCAAAGCCCAAATGAGAGGTTTTGACTGTGTAGACGGGCATGTGGGTGACAGTGGGCGAGGACAAAATCACCCAGTGCCTGATTGGCATCACATGTCACTCTGCACCCAGCCAGGAAGAGAACAAAGCACAGTGCCATGGCAACGGCATTAAAAGCACCTTAAAACAGATTTTCTTATAAAAAGCAATGATAATATTTCTGTTATGTTTCTTTTTCTGTCACGTTTTCATTATGCCCCGGCTGATGATTTTCCCAATCTCATGCCAAATTATTGAGCTTTTTTTTCCCCACCACGAAAAACAATCAAGTTAGAATGATTGCATTATGGGGTTGTCCATGACTCAGCCAGCTCTGGCTCTCAGATCTTACATTCAAAGCAATACATCCAACATGTCTGTATGTGTTCTGTATTTTTTTTTTCTTTTCGTCTGTGTAGGAGAGATTGCTTTAGAGAGAGCGATGGGCATCCAATCTGACATGTTCACTCCCGATATTAATGTTTCTGTAGTCCTTCGCTCCCAAAAGGCCTGCTCCAAATGACTTGTTAAGAGTCGTTTAAATGGATGGGGTGTTCGGATGGCGCTGCCTTTGATGGTCAGTCTCATCCTTGCGCTGTGACTTTTGTGCTGGCTGCTCTCGGCGGAGAGAGGATGCTTCAGCTTTATCTGCTGACTTATTGCTGTGGGACTCGCCGTTTGAAGAGGAACGAGGGACTGTTTCAGTTTATCAAACAGTGTTGTGTTTCAGATAATTGTTTTGAATTACGGCAACACCTCTTCGTAGTTTTTCCACTCCTATGAACACTCTAACCCCAATTTGGTACGGTCCGGTTAAGCCCACTCACCTTCACCATTCCCTCTGGACTAGTTTGTCCAAACCCACTAAATGCCCTTTCCTATCCACTTAAGCCACAGTAAATGGGAAGATCCTATGCATATTTGGTGTTCCATAAGTGCAATATGTACTTTTGTCAGTGATGCAGCAGCGCCATCTGTAGTGAGGACCCTGTAATTGCTCCCCGACCGCCAATGCATTTTCTGTTACCTTTTGATCCTATGTTTCTGTTTGAGGCCCCAGGTCTTTGGGAATATGAAGCCAGCCGGTCTCCTTGCCATACCAATGTGATTTTCCCCAGTCACAGAACTCAGAGAACCAGCCAGCCTACAATCTTCACATGTTGTTTGTCTCTTTTTATTCATGGGGAAAATCTCTGCATTTAAAATATGTGTGGGGAAAACTTTAAATAAAGCATTTAGAGAAGGAAATATATATATCTAGAGACTATAGAATAACTATAGAGATTTTATCAAAGTTGCTATTGTTGTCTGTTCCATGAAATGCTATCTTAGAAAAGACTAATTAATGTTATTATAGACTGTGTACAGCATTGTGCTGTAAGGGAAAGGACTTGTTTTTTTGTTTGTTTTATTTACATGGTTTTAATAACTTGTTTTTTTTATGTGAAAAAGACAAAATATTGAAACAATATTGGTTGAGTGACTTGCTTTTCTTTGAAGTTGAACAGAGATTAAATGGTTATCCAATAACACAATACCATAAAAGGTGGAATTAAGGGCCTTTTCAGACTTTGAACCTCTGGTTAGGCAGGCCTTCTCAGGGCTCACAGCTTCAGCTACCTAACTCATCAACAAAGACCGGGGGAAAAAGGGATTTTAGATTTTCCAAAAATATCGACGGTAAAATGTGTTTCAGAATGGCTCAGATATGAATCCACTTGTCACTGCGCAAGTTGGCCTCTACAAATGCGTGTCGCGTGTGAAGTGAGTCTTGTGTTATTGACAACAGTGGAAAATGTGATTAATGTTTCAAGTTTAGGCTTGCGGAACGCATTGTACCAGAGAGTGTCATTTCAATCTTATGTTGATGGTATTTAAGCAATAACATAATCATGAGGATGGTGCTGTGTGCTGGCCCGTGATGAGGGATCATGAGATCACTAAAAAGCCCCAATGTTAGTTGTTTGAATATATTGGCCCATTTCCCTGTAATAGACTGAGAACATCCATCTAATATGGATTTGGGTGTGAGTGACTTTGGTTCAGTGGCACAGAGGGAACTCAATCCCGTGCGTTAAAGGAAAATTAAGGAAGGACTTCCAATGAGCTTTGAGCTTGGATTTGGTTAAGACAAGCATACATTGGTCATTGCATGCACCATTATTTACAACATATCGTCACAATGAGCTTGAGGAAATCCAAAATACGGGCAGATGTCCAAAATACACCAACCTCCAGGCCTAAGCACCGCATGATTGCTGGCTCGGAGAGAAGTGACAGAGTATGCCAAGGAATACTTGAGTGGCTTGTTGTAGTTTAAAGACTGACTAATCTCCTTTATCGCCACCCCAGCCCTAACAGATGGGCGTAACATCATCCCCTGGACGAGTTCCAGTCACAACGGATAGACTAGGTGCTGAACAGTGAGTGCTTCGAGGCACTGTGGAGCTTGCCGTATTATGGCGCCGGAGCGCTCAGTGCTCTACTTCACCTCTTGTCTCACTGGGTCACGTTCCTGTCCAGCACACTTATCATGCTGACACTGATCAATGGGTCTTTAGACCATTGTCTGGACTAAGATGAAGTGTCCAATCGCGTGGCACGTCTCTCTCAGTTAACGTGCGCTTTGATCAGTCCAATCGGCTGTGACCTTTGGTTGACACTATCAGTTCCATTTCCTCGTTACTTTGAAGGTGAGCCCTTGCGATGCTGGACCCTGTGTCGATGTCCTCCCTTCCTGTCGCCTCTTCCCATGTGGAAGTGTTAGATAAGCACAAAGACATCTCTCCTCGTGACAATCAAGGGAAAGTCATTGGATCCATAGCTGTGACTTACACTAGGGAACGGCATAGGGACACGGCAACCTTACTGGGTCCTTCCATTCTGTATCGATCTCTCTGCCCGACAGCTGTAGACATCTTGAGAGACCCTCTTATCTCCTGTGGTGTGCTTGGTTCATTCCTCTCTGTGTCAGACGACCATCAACATAGTATTTTATGTGTGTGAGTATGTGTGTGAGTATGTGTGTGAGTATGTGTGTGTGTGTGTGTGTGTGTGTGTGCCCGAGTGCGCCTGTAAATGGATGTCCAACTGTACAGTACATATCAATATCTGTGACAACTTGTGTTCAGTTTAAAGCCAATTGGACATTTCCAACTGCGTGATGATGTAAAAGAAAAATATCCATAACGCTATAGGAGGGGACATGGCCAGTATTTATTGTAATATGCCTTTATCACAATGTTCATTGTACATTTTACTACCATGACTTTTATGATGTACCATAAGAATTGTAAGGTGGAAGAAAGCAAGATATTTTGATAAGATATTGCTCTTTGCTTTAAATGTTTTTCTGTCGTATAGATGCAAGTTTTCCCTTGAGTGTGAAATGAAATGGGAAAGGGAAAGGGAGAGGTTAAAGAAGAGTAAAATAAATCGATAAAATGGTCTACTTCTACAATGTCAGTCGTTGGTGTTTTATTGGTCTGTTTGTGTCTGTGGATTGACTGAGACCAGCTGTCTTGGCCTTATAGCATTAAAGGTGATAAACCCTACTCAACCAACACATATTTACAGACTATATAACACTGCATAAATCCTGTGGCTCATGCGTGATAGGAAATTATGTTTACATTATTAAGATACTAAGTGTATCCGTGCTTGCATTATGAAAATTATATTGGCCTGCTCCCAGCGTATTCAGGAAATTGTAAAAAGCATTATTCATTCATCAACAGTATTTTCTAAGTGTGCATGTTTGATGAGGCAATTCTATTTGATGAGACTAGCTTCCCTCACTCTCTAAACAGACCTTATAATTTCACTACCGGGGAATACCTTTTAAAATCCATCCTGTCATGACACAGTATTGTGAGAGAGAGTCTGCGATAAGGAGATTAATACAGCAGCCAGCAGGGTTGTAATCTATCATATCCATTGTAAAAAAATACTCTAGGGGTGAAAATCCCATTTGCTCTGTGTCCCCCAGGAGGGCTAGATGCTCAGTTATAGTCATGAAATGGCTTTTTGTGTTTTTTTTTCCAATGACAGTAAAACAATGTTGTTGGTAGATAAAAGGACATTGCCTTGTTGCTTAGACCCTGTGACATTCTGGTGGAAACAATTATTTCTTTGCCGCTGCAGACTTTCAGGTGACGTGGGTCTACAAATCATGGGAGCCAAGAGGAGAAAACCACACATTTACTTCTCACCCTGCAGTACGCACTCAGAGGTTTCTTTTCAACATTTGACGTAAATGTCACAGTGCTGCTAGAGGTCACTGCAGTGAGGAAGCAATTTTATAGTACAAGCACCATAATCCAAGGTGACAAGTTCTTTCTCCAGTATGAACTATAGATTGTGTGGAAAAATGTCAAATTCACCGTGTTGTGCTGTTGTTTCATAACACAAATGCGATACAATAAATGTGTGATTTGTGTCTGACGCAATAGGACTGGCACAATGGCTCTTAGTGTTGGACAGGAACACTATTAGATTGAGATATGACATGATATTAGAGCCCTGGGGGGAAACTATTACGTTCAGGAACGTTCCACTTGAGGTTTTCTCATTAGCCTACATTAACCTTTCCAGTCAGCGCAGATGTCTGGAAACAGCAGGTTCATTTGTTCTGCCTAAACATATCTGACCTGATCTGGTATTTTTACACGCAGGAACAGAGTAGAACACATAAAGGAAACACCATGTTTCTGGTAGCACCTCAGCTGGTGATGAAACACTGTAATGTCTCACTCGACATCCTCCGGTTGAGTCAGTAGCGCTTTCAAAATAATAGAGTCAACATTGCAGTTGCAGTTATTGTACTTTCCTTCAAAGCGCGCCGAGTCAGACTAGGCATCATTGAACGTTCTACTCATTCCCTCTACACTCAGAGTGGGAACCCGTATTAGTCTTAGGATGAGAGAAAGAACAAGGTACATCATAAACTACAAGATAATATTTTTATTTGTATACAATACATGCAAAACAATATGTTTGGAAAGGTACATAAAATCAGTTTACAAGCAAGAAAACATTTGCCAATTTAACACAAACATTTTGAAATGTTAACACAAAAATAGGAATATTGAATATATCAATATTACAAAGATATGCAAATATATGGTTCAAGCAAAATATGCACAAGAATATATTGAAAACAACATGTTAAGTTGCACAAAATTACCTACACTGATACAGAATTATATCAAGTAGTTCAGTCACTTTTTTCAGTGATATTTCCAACAGCAGGCCAGCCCAGGCCAAATGGCTATAAGATCATTAAGACATTCCCTACTTTCCCTATAACAGAAGGCAGAAAGTATGTTCTACTTTAGGCTGACATCTTACAGTGCATACTGCCAATTTAAGGCTCTGGTTTAAAACTGTCTAAATAAATTGCAACAGTGCATATAAACTGAGGATCGAGGTAAAATAGTCATCAACCAGTGGAATCTAAATAAAATCGTGACATCTTAAAACATGAAACTAGCAAAGAAGGCAGTGATTGTTTTGTGAAAATGTATTTAAAATATAAATATGAAATAAAACAAAGGAATAAGGACAGAACTCTGACATCAAAGTAACGGAGTTGATCCTCATGATGCTACAGAAATCCACAATCACTCAGAGTGGACAGCATTTCAGTAGTGTAACTAATCTCCTGAATAACATGAATATGTCCTTTCTTTTGACTCAGTCTGTGTACATCCAAGCAATGATACAATTAATGGGTGTGTATGTATAAACATCCTTTGCGTATCCAATCTCTGTACAAAACCATTCATACCAACTCCCTTTGAACACCCAGTAACAACTATTTACCAATTCCCATTTGGTCGCTTAGCTGTCTGTAGACCCACTGCTCTTGTTCTTGTTGCGACTGAGGGGAAAGGTGGACTTGCTCTGCGGCTGGGTAATTTTGCTCGCCAGGTAGACAAAGGGTTCGATTAGCGTGCGCCGGTCAGCCACTGACACCTCCCAAAGACGCACTTTCTCGGTCTTCGCCCAGTTCTGGGCAGCCTCACATTCCACCCTTCTCTGATCCTGAATGTCCAACTTGTTTCCCAGCACTACGATGGTGACCTGTGTGGGAAAATAGTGTTATTTGCTAACTAAGTAAGGACAATTTGTTAACAGCAAAGACTGATTGTGGGGTTAAGTGGTTTGAACACCCTTCACCACCAACTACAATAACAAACAAGCCTACAACATATTCTCACCTCTTTCTTGTCTCTGAAGCGATCAATGTCCTTTTTTAGCAATTCCATTCTCTTGAAAGATTCCTTACTGTCAATGCTGTACACAAGTACAAAGCCATCGGCAAAGGAATAGTAATGGCGAGGGAAGTCTACTCCTTCCCTTAGTCCTCGTGTATCGTAGAAGCGAACTTGCTCTCTTGTTCCACGGTCTGTTTCTATAGAGCCAATGTAGATGTCCTCCAATGTCTCCATTGGCTCAGACCCTATAGAGATGATCACAGGCACGGAGTTGCATATTATGCGGCAAGATGACACACACAAAAAACCCACAAAGCAGCGTGAGATAAATGGTACCTGCAACATGATTGGCATAGAGTAGTTGCTCCAAGACTGCGGTCTTGCCAACGGCTGTCAGACCACAAACAACAACTTTACAACTTTTGCCCATGATGGCTATCGCTTGTTTTCAGCAAATCTGTTGGACATATAAAAACGTTTGGTGAAAGTTAGAATAATGTGACGTTACCATAGTAATAATACTCTATAAATACTGCATTTGTAAAATACTGTAATTTTCATCTTAACTCAAATCCTTTCTAATACAGCATTTTGCAGTAAAGTTGTACCAAAGTCATATTACCCAACAAATTGTTTTAAAGATGCTTAGTTTACAAAATACAAACTTTAAAACAATGTTGCTACTATCATGTTGACACATTAATATTATTTTACACTACAGCTAGCTAGACTCAAGTTGCGTAGCTAAACAGGCCTAGCTTAGCACTACCGTTAGTTGATAATGGATATCACAAAGTAGGTGTCAGCCAGCGTCGAACGGTTTTGCAACTCAGTGTCAAATTAACGGATAGATCATCTGCTACAACTTCAAAAAACAGTAAAGTTTGAACTTTGTTGGTGAAAGTCACATTTTTAAACGAAATAGGTAGTGGAAGCTAACGTTGCTCACCGGTTAATGTTTCCTGTTTACAACCTACGTAACGTCGTCGTCGTCTAGTGAAATGGGTGGGGTTTTGTGACTGTTCTAGCTGTCAGATTTTAAACACGCCCCCTTCCCATCAACAGCAAAATGGCGTCAGTGGATGTGGATGATGTGAACATGGATCCTGATATGGAATTTTTGAGCGATGAGGAATTGGAGAGGTACGTTACATTGCACTTATTGTTAATACACCAAAGTTGTAACAGTATAGAATTGTCAACAAATACACCTGTTGACATTTTGATCAGATGTCCTACTCTATTAGGAGGCTTTCTTCTTATAGCACCAGCTAACTCAACTGACATTATCTGTGGCTAGCTAAGCTAACGACGAGTTAGCCACTGGCACTGCTACTAGTTAGCGTGTTGTCCCGTTGGCTACAAATATATACTATTTACATCATCATAATAGCTATCTACCTACTTATACTCTATTGTGTACTACATGATCCCAGAAGAAATGACTAAGGTTACTTAATTAGCATTGCATCTAATTGGGCACCTTACTGACACTGGTCATTAAGGAATAAGCTAAAGTTGTTAGCAGTACAGTAGCATGTGGGGCTTTTGGTAAAAAGCGGTCGCAGTTGCTCTTATCAGTTATGTTCTTTGCTGTGCCCTCTCTCAGTCTTATTAAGTGCTGTCACTCCCGGCGCCTTTCGCCCCTCGTGTCTGATTGGATATAAACCCTGTCTCCGCTACTGCTTTGGTTATTTCTATGTTTAGAATATGGTCTAGTAAGAGCTCCTTTTTCTTCCACTCAGCTATGGATGGTTCACTGGATGGTACAAACTGCATGTTTAAATTGTAAAGTCATGGCCCTACACGATGTTTAAAAGATTGTATGATCATAGAACCTATGTCATATTTGAAAAACATGAAGGAGAACTATAGCAGGGTAAGGATTCCGAATTGGTGCATGGCTACCAAATTGGTTGCAAGGTAGCTTGAATAGTCCGAACAATGAATTAGCCTAGAATAATCCATCCGCGTAGAACAAAGTTGTTGTTTTTTTAGAAGTGAATTACCTATTTAAGATTCTTTACCAGTTGCTAGTTGTCCTCTAACAATAATTTCTCAGCCTATATCCAGAAACTCGCAACAACACATTATTTTATGTATTTATACAGGGTAACAGACTAAGACTGTCTCTTTTACAGCAGTGCCCTGTTAAGGCACATTTTAACAATCAAACAAATAAAATAAAAAAACTAATTATATTAATGTGTTACAATATTTAAAATCAGTACAATATTTATGACATCCAAAACAAGAACACTCTTCAACTCCCATGTCCTCCAATACCATTTTTAATTGTTCAACTCAAACAAACCTGTTGAACCTTGTTAAATGAACGTACATTTTCCAAATTCTATTTTCTTGCCCAAATAGTACAACATTGTAAGCAGACACTCAACTATCACAGCCAAACCCAAGGCACGTATTGTATGATTAACCTTGTAGCTGGAATTAGGCTATTACTTCAACAAGCTAATTGGAGTTGCAACCAATTCCTACTGTATTTGGGGGGGGGGGGTCAATCTGGTTTGGCTATGATAGATGAGTTTGTCCTGTTGTGGGAAATATTTGATTGTGATCTGTAATTTGCAATGTGTCCGATTTTCAGGGAAGCAGAGGGCTTCAAGGAACAAGGCAATGTCTATTATATCAAGAAGGACTACTCTGAAGCCTTCAACTACTACACCAAGGCTATAGGTAAAGATCGAATACATTTTTCATGTTACTTCATGCAAAGTTTTGAATCAGTCAACTTCAATTTACAGTATCGATAGCAATGAGTTGTTGTGGATTCCCTACAGATATGTGTCCTAAAAATGCCAGTTACTATGGAAACCGGGCGGCAACATTGATGATGCTGAGTCGACACAGAGAGGCACTGGAAGACTCCCAGCAAGCAGTGCGGTTAGATGACACATTCATGAAGGTTATCTTAAATTAAGCTTTCCAGCTTTACAGTACTGCTTTGGTGGACAGGTCATTTAAACAATAGCTGTCTCTTTAAATCATCAACTGTATGCTTATGGACAAGTGGAAATAGTGACTACCTGTCATGTTGCTATTTTGAATTAGATTAGTTGGCTACGGTTCAGTTGCCTTTCGCGTCAGCATGCAAATTGTCGGTCACTTTCTGCCAGGGCCATCTACGAGAGGGAAAGTGCCACCTGTCCCTGGGTAACGCTATGGCTGCCAGCCGCTGTTTCCAGAGAGTTCTGGAGCTGGAGCCCGACAACAGCCAGGCTCAGCAGGAGGTGAGTCAGCCACAGTTTTAGGTCCCAAATATATTATTCACCTTCTAAAGTACAAAAAAAAAATCTCTTCAAAGAGATTTGACAATTTGAAAATTGTTTGATAATGTTACAGCCCAGGGTTAATTTCTTGTCTAAATGCTCTAAATCTTATTTCCAGGTGAAGAATGCTGAATCAATCCTAGAGTATGAGAAGATGGCTGAGATAGGATTTGAAAAGCGTGATTTCAGAATGGTACGCTTTGTTCAATCAAATTAGATTGATGCTAAATGGTGTCCAACTTGATAATTCTGTATTGATAATGATAGTTATTTTTGTTCTCAACGTTCTAGGTGTTGTTCAAACTGTCTGTTTTTTTTGTTTTTTTTTGCGTGTCCAGGTTGTGTTCTGCATGGACCGAGCTTTGGAGTCCGCTTTGGCCTGCCACAGGTTCAAGGTTCTCAAGGCAGAGTGTTTGGCGCTGCTGGGGCGCTATCCAGAGGCCCAATCTGTTGCCAGGTAACAGAATGCCATGGGAAAGATGCATGGGTTTAATAATGGCTAATTGAACCAAACTGCTGCACGTATCAAAGGTTCCACTGACTAATCGGTTGGTCATACCCTCTTAGTGATATCCTGCGAATGGACTCCACCAATGGGGATGCCCTGTATGTGCGAGGCCTCTGTCTGTACTATGAGGACTGCATCGATAAAGCAGTACAGTTCTTTGTCCAAGCCCTGCGCATGGCTCCTGACCATGAAAAGGCCCGCCTCGCCTGCAGAGTGAGTGTTTCTTTATTTTTTTTCTGAGAAAGACACAAAGCTTAACTACACAACAGAATTAAATGGAAATCACATTGCTACAGTTTTAAGGATATTTCTCTATTACCTTTTGTTTCTTAATTTTTGTGGCAGAAAGTAGTATAGTTTTTTTTTTATCATCATTGGCTAATTTAAACAGCTGCTTGGCTATCGACTAACAGGTTGGATTGAACATAAGTGCGCGACAGCACATTGGTGTGCTTGGATGGGCTCGAGAGTAGATCCTGATTTGACTGTCTTATCTCCTGTTGTCCTAGGACGCCAAAGCGCTAAAAGCCAAAAAGGAGGAGGGGAACAAGGCTTTTAAAGAACGGAACTACGAGGCAGCCTACGAGCTGTACTCTCAGGCCCTGACAATAGACCCCAACAACATCAAGACGAATGCCAAGCTCTACTGCAATAGGGCCACTGTGGGATCCAAGGTGAGTCACCATGAGTCACAAGATAGGAAAGGAGGCCAGCTTGTTTTATTGGTAGATGGATCATAGATAAGGCAGGGTTGCATCTGACGTCAGTTGCGGGGACTTTTTAGTCGGGTATGATCTGTATTGAATGCCTAGCTACAGTGTATATAATGTTAACAATGTATTCTCTGATAGTAAAGTCATAGGCACACGCACACCGGTACAATTTTGTAGTACCACATGAGCTAATGTAGGCCAGAGGACTGTCTGCTAGAAAGTCTCTTAAATAGGGCATTTTACTAGCTTACTCTTGCTTCCACGCACAGCCTCCTTCAGGGCCACCAATACATAGATACACACAAACACAGAGCTCTTCCCCTTATAGAAAGAGAGCCCACCCCCCCGTCCGCCTTACTTTGTATATTTATAGCCAGGCCGTGTCTTTGCCTCCCCCTGCACTACGCTTCACTTTCCTCTATTCACCCATCTGACTAATAGAACTATGCTTACATCCACTCTACCCTCTCTCTCTCTCTGACTGGCTTGGCATACTGAAGCATTTTTTTTTTCTTCTTTTCATGAAAGCTGAACAAAATAGATCAGGCCATTGAAGACTGCACAAAGGCAATTAAGCTGGACGAGACTTACATCAAGGCCTACTTACGGAGAGCACAATGGTGGGTCAACTAGCTTCTTGGAGTGACCATACAAAGTGGCGTTCCTGGAAACATTTAAAGGACTGTGCATATTTGAAAGACGTCTGTATGTCATGCAAACATTTTGCAGTGGAATTCCCGACTGATACTCAATCCCGCTCCTGTATTTGTGTGCCCTGTCCAGCTATATGGACACGGAGCAGTACGAGGAAGCCGTCCGAGATTATGAAAAGGTCTACCAGACAGAAAAGACAAAAGGTACTGTTCTCTGCGTCTGCCCTTATGACGCAGACAACACCCCCCCCACCCCCCTCAGCTGTTTCCTCACACACGGTTTCCCAGTACTGTCATTTCATGCTCCGATTTTATCCCCCCAAACATTCCACGCTCCCTGCTATTTACGCAACGTCACATTGCGTAACATCTCAAGTGTCACTCCCACCGCTTAAAGGGGAGTGCCACCCTGTGTTCACTACAGGTTTTCATCTGACACACCTTCCTCTCCTTCCTAGAACACAAGCACCTCTTGAAAAATGCACAGTTGGAGCTGAAGAAAAGCAAACGGAAAGACTACTACAAAGTGCTGGGAGTGGACAAGAATGCAACAGAGGATGAGCTCAAGAAGGCTTACCGCAAACGAGCCCTCTTGCACCATCCAGGTACCCACGCCTTAAGCACTTGGATTTGTCACTCGCCAAGCAGTGTGTTCTAGCACGCTATTATTGAATGGTTAGAAGAAGAAAAAAACACGGCAGAAAGTCTATACGAGCTTAACTTGCACACCCGTCTATTTCTCCTCCCCTAAATGTTTGTTTTCTGCGCTTGCTCTGGGCAGACCGACACAGCTCAGCCAGCGCAGAGGTGCAGAAGGAAGAGGAGAAGAAGTTTAAGGAGGTGGGCGAGGCGTTCACGGTGCTTTCGGACCCCAAGAAGAAGTCCCGCTACGACAGTGGTCAGGACATGGAGGACGACGGCATGAACATGGGAGGTCAGCAGCCGGGGAAGCCCCCCCACCCACCTGGGTGGAGAGGTTTAGGGGGGGCAAAAACCAATTCGCTATGCATTCTTAGAATGTTTGTGAACGTTAAACTGCTTGCCTCAGTGGTTTTGGAAGTAGTACTGTGTTATATTGTAGACTTATCAAATATTTGTTTTTCCACCAGATTTTGACGCCAACAACATATTTAAGGCATTCTTTGGAGGAGCGGGAGGAGGAGGACAGCCAGGAGGCTTTAGTTTTGATGGTAATTCATGTAAGAATAAAACAAGCTGTGAAAAACAGTGCTAGACTTCTTTTGAAAGATTTCAAGATTATCATCCATTTTTGTTTATGGTAAATACGTTTTTATTAATACATTCATTTTTTTCCTCAGCATCGGGACCTGGAAACTTCTTTTTCCAATTTGGTTAATTGGCTGATACTTCTACAGTTGCTATGCGATAGACTCCTTTCAACTGTATTCAACGACCTATCCCAATCTCATTTACCAATCCTGACTGCCAGTCAGACTCTTCTCAGACTCCATCAATTGAATGCTCCCCAATGACAATAAGCAATGTACGAATGATGCCAGTACAGCAAGGCTTGACCAGCTTTACCGTTACTTGTTTTAATTTGGTTTTCTTCCGACAGAAGAAACCCAACTTGAAAGACTAATGGCTATCAACACCGAACGTGATGAATAGGATTTGCTAGAATGAAGGTCAAAACAGAACCGTAGGGTTACCATAGGAGTGTGTCACAGTGTCTGGGCTTTTAGCGCTCAGGGTGGGAATTTACCTGGGGGTGATTCTCAAGACGGAAATGGGCATTGCGCATGCTATGTACAAACCCCCTATTGAACTACTGCCCAGGAAAACTGAGCATGCAGGTTGGTGTCTTGCTCTGTATTAATAAAGCTCCAAGGGCACACTAGCAACTTGAACTGGCCAAATCCTTTGAAGTCCCTCTTCTAAAAGACAACTATCAGCTTTGGAAGAACGCTTAGTTATAGCTCTTTCCATTTCATCTTGTCCTATGAACAGTTAAGGTTAAGCGTCCCCGTCCCCGTCCCCTTCCTACAACAGTTCGTTGACATGAACTGCAGCCTAAGCACAGAAGAAAGATTACTCATGCTGACTTGCTGTGCCAGTGCTGTCCCCCCCTTATTGGTTAGGTTCCTTACCACAGGCTTTTATGTTTGATGTTGCCATTCACCAGTTGCTGCATTGTACATTTTACTGGAATGTAAAGTATCGATTTGTGTTGATAGTGGATGACTTTTCTTTTTTTTATTATTTGATATGTATATTTATTGTAAATTTGCTGTTGCATATAGCCACTAAGGTCCGATGAGGATGCTTTTCTTATTGTTCAGCACTTGTCACAAACTCAGGAAAATAATTTGGTTGTGCTTGTTCACATAAGCATCATACTTGTGGAGACATCTTCTATACATGCCTAGTTGTGTCGCTTAAGTGTAATGCAAACTGTCACAGTCATTAAAGCTTTATCTGTATCTGTAATTGGAAAACAACAGGTCATACATAATCATTGTAATGATAGGGTTTGGGTTCTGCCTTTTACCCAGTTCGTAATTTAGGCAGTGTTTGTTGTATAAACTTCATTATACAACATTGTCTCCACTAATTGGTTCTGAGTGTCTATCAAATAGTGCACTTGATAGAAAAGAAAAGCATCCTCGCCTTTGGTGTCCTAAACCAACAGTCTTGACTATGGAGAGCTATCAACCAATTATGTATATAAAGTTGACCTCCTGGGTTCCCCACAATTCTGTGCACTGCAGTTTTTATAGAAGCAAAATATATTGACAATTTATGTGCATGGCTTTATTCTGCTGCCCTGTTAATTACATTTTGTGGGCTTGCGACTTATGTCTGTCACCAAAATGTTCTTCTTTCACCTAAAATTTGTGATTGGTGTGTATGCTACCCATCTAACCAAAACCTGACTTTATGCAAGGCTACCGCTAGGGTACGCTGTTCTTACCCACAATGCTGAGACCTGGTTCTGGTTGCTAAGTTACCACTTCACCGAACACTTTCATAGGAGCAAGCTAATACGTTAGATATCTAGCAAGGTTTTGCCAGAAATATGTCTGATAATGAAGGAGAACAACGTCCAAAGAGTTCTTTTTCGACTTACATGGCCGAAGGAGACCAGTTGTTCCAAAAGGGGGAATATCACAAGGCTATAGAAAGCTATTCAACGGTAAACATAGTCCGCAAGTGGTACACAACAATGTTACTTATTGTTAACGTAGTCCGAGGTCCTGGACCACTTCATGATGTCGAGCATACTGTCATTAACGATCAGTATGAACTCATACAACACGTATGGCATGCATCTTTTTATCAAGTGAAACACCTAATAATTTAAATTGGTGTTGTGTTTAAGTGTTGCCAGCTATTTTCAAATGATGTAGTCAATTGTCTTCGCTAGTTTATTTGCAATCTATTTAGGCATTGACTCTTCAAGACGACGACAGGAACTGTCTGGTTGCCAGATCCAAATGTTATGTGAAGATGGGGGACTCTGAGAATGCTTTACGGGATGCAGAGGCCTCACTGAAAGATGATAAAGATTTTTTTAAGGTCAGTAAACTTTGCATATATAATATTGACGTGCAAGTTACATTGAAGACAATCAAAACGAGTATATTTTTAATAACTATGCTAGAAACTAATTGTTACTCAAGTGTTTTTCAAGTGTTTTGTCTGGGAAATGCTTGTTTTAAAAATATCTCAATTTTCCAGGGGGTGTATCAGAAAGCCGAGGCGTTGTACACCATTGGGGACTTTGAATTTGCGCTGGTGTTTTACCACAGGGGACACAAGTTGCGACCAGAGCTCCACGAGTTCAGGCTGGGTATTCAGAAAGCACAAGAGGCTATTGATAACTCTGTAGGCAGTACGTTTTCTCCAGAATGCAAATATGAATTTGTTTACATATCAGACAAACATTCCCACATTTTACTTGCCTTTCAGTTTGAACTTTTAAATGTCCCCCTCTCCCCACCTGTGTTTTTTCACTACCCTAGGCCCCTCATCAGTTAAACTGGAAAATAAGGGGGACCTCTCATTCTTCCATAAAGTTGATGATGTGAGTTCTCAAATAATGTGCTTAATTGTTAGCCTACATTCTACACACTCTAAACGCCCCCCTCCCGGATGTATACCATTGTTGATGTTTGTGAGGGAATGATTGACAGGGGAAGAAAGTCCGACCAAAAGGGGTTCCCCCACCATTTAGAAGGGAGCTGGGACAGCATAACCAAAAGACGCCTAAGAGTGAGAAGAGCAACAAGCAGCTGCTGGGGGAGCTTTACAGTGACAAGGAGTACCTAGAGAAACTACTGAAAGATGAAGGTTGTGGTTTTTTTCCATGTCCTTCCCTGACTGTCATCGATACTCCTGACAGTGCTTGCTACCCCTTTTGTATGTTTGCTCAGTACAACTCAAATACTTTGAATGTAGCTAATATTTATAAACACGTTCTCTAACAAACGGTGTTTAGACTTGGTGAGAGGTAAAATGCGGGGTGGAGAGCGACTACAGGACCTCATCCTAAACTGCATTACCTATCTGGACACTCGCACCGAGTTCTGGCGCCAGCAAAAGCCCATCTACGCGTGGGAGAGGGACCGTAAGCTCATGCGACAGAAGTGGAACAAGGCCCGCCAGAACCCGCCGTCTGACCCTACCCGGTTTGTGCTCAAGAGCCTGGAGGAGATTGATGCAGGTGAGACAGGCCGCAGAGTGAACTCTGCAGCGCGGTGCGTCTCTTCAGCCATGCTGACGTTTAGCCTGTTTGCTCTTCTGCTCAGCCTTGACATCGGGCAATGCAGAGGGCAGCCTCAAGAAAGCCAGAGAGGTCATGAAGACTATACAGGGGTGGTCAGAGGACGCCGTGCCTAATAAGAAGGATGTGCTAGGGAACCTCCACAGTTGCATTGGCAATGCCTTGATGGAACTGGGGGAAATGGACAAAGCACTTGAGAACCATCAGAAGGATCTGGTGCTTGCCAAAGAAGGGTGAGTAATGGGTCCTATTTGTATTAACCTATTTAGTATGCCCCCATATCAGGCCATTACTTTGCATCTTTTTTGAACAGCAAACTCCCCGAGTCAAAGTCACGAGCTCTGGACAACATTGGCCGAGTGTACGCCCGGATTGGAAAGTTCCAGCAAGCTATTGACGCGTGAGTTGACGGGCAGACGTTTAGCTCAGCAAAATTGCTGCTTTGTTTTATTGCCATTTTAATACAGGTTATGTTATACAAAGTAACATGCACATAATGATAATTATGTTTATTTTTTATGTTTCTCTATTTTTCTTATTTCCAGCTGGGAGGAAAAGATTCTGCTGGCACGTTGTGACTTAGAGAAGACATGGCTGTTCCATGAGATTGGACGTTGCTACTTGGAGCTGAAGCGCTATGCAGAGGCTCGGGATTACGGTGCTCGCTCCCTTGCTGCAGCCGATGAAATTGTTGATGAGAAGTGGCAACTTAATGCCAGCGTATTGGTGGCACAGTCAGAATGTAAGCACCTCGGGTTTAGCCATTGACTTCCTCTCAACTACTCAACTCCAGTTGAGAATAAAAAGCTCAGTTGGAGAGGGTGTCGTATTAGGCCCATTCACATTTCTTAAGAAAGTTAGTTCACCAGGACGAAGCAGATGAATTTATTCTGTTGCTCCTTGTATCCATATTTAGTGAAGCTTGGGAACTTTAAATCCAGTGTTTCCCACTTTGAGAGGGCTTTGGATCGAGCCAAACTGCTCCAGGATGACCCTGCCAAGGACGCCATCCAGAAGGTTGTTCTTCTTACCTATCTCTCTGTGTTGTTTGATCAAATCCATACTCTTCCCTTACTGACAAGTTTAAACCTGCTCTCTTTCAGGCTCTCCGTGAAGCCAGACAACGTTCATCACAGTGAAAATTTGAGACTAGTGATCTCTTGGGAGTGCTTGTTGAAAATGTATTGTGGAACATGTCCTAACTAAACAAAGGTTGAGAGCTTGTATTAGAACAAATAAAACCCATATGCTAAATAGAGTTATACTGACCCATCTTTTTAGAATTGATTTGACAATTGACAATTTGCAAAAACCTCATATGAAAGCATGCAGGGGTACTATTGGTGTTATTTCCTGTACAACAATTAGAATCTGAATAAAATGCATCCTTATCTGTAGTGACAGGCAATACATATTTTTATCTAGCTTATTTTGCTGAGTGTTTGTTGCAAATTCGTGAAATCCAGATATCAATATGACTAACATTTGGCAGGAGATTATTGATGAGTTTATAGCTGCTGGTGTACATAAAATAAAAACCGGTATAATGTGCAAAGCCATGATCATAACATGCTGGAATCTCATAACTTATACCTGGGACAAATTACCTCTAGTCAGCAGGTTCTGCCATGCCCACACTTAACAGACGTTGCAGCTGAAAACAACAAGTAAGTTTTTACCTGACAAAGTGCAACATTACCTTAAAGTGCTTTGCCATATACAAACTAGCTTTCCATCTGAGATGTTTCATTTTAGGTAGGTGCTTCCCCAGGCCCACGTTCCTTTCAATGATGGCCTTGTTTATACAAATGTAATGACTCACAGGCAGCTGACTGTCTTAATGGATGCAATTTTTTCCAACCGATTTTCAATCAAACACCATGTGAGTCTACCTTCTAGGAATATGACGCTTCAATGCCTTGTGCTGGACTTGTATGGTAATTGATTGAAGCTGCACAGTGCAACACCATAGGCTTACATTTTGGAGATTAAGCCCAAGTCCCAAAATTTAAAGGTTTTAACATGCCTTTGACAATGACTACGAAACTAAATAATGCACGATTAAACGAAATAGTATGTTGTGCAGCAATACCACTGCTGTCCACGAGGTTGTACCAAGGAGGTGAGGGCTACAAGAAAAGCTGTATAGTATTTGATTACCCCATGTTGAGCACCGGGGACGCGCGATAGATGCTCCACCCCACCGTCCAAATATAAGCCTTGCGCGTGCTCATAAAATCTTAGTTTCCGTTTTGTTTCCTGAGAGTGGTGCACTTATCCACGTTGACGGCTGCGTTGTCATTGTTGCAATCGAAGTACATGGTCAGCGACAATTCAGACCACTATTCAGCCTTTTACTTGGTAAGCTGGCAATAAGTCATTTTAAGCCCTTTTAAAGGTGTCCTTGTTAAGATCAATACATTGCGGTTGGATGTAAAGTTATTGTGCCGAATTTAATAAAATTGTAAGTACCATATGCAAAGTGGCTGCTAATTATCACTCAGCCAAGGTCAATATTACTAGACGAAATCTTTTCATTAAAGGCGTCACATGTTTTCTATTGCCACGCTGATTCTTTTTTTGTCTGGCGTGGTGTGTCAATCCCCATCTTCATTGTTAATTTTGCCTTCCTAAATTCACGCCAACTATGTTAATGTGAAAAGGGCTAAATGTAACATTTGACACAAATCCACTTGCCATTTGGTCAGTAGAATGACCTTGCTCTTTTAGGATTAATGCTAACGTTACTTGGACTGATGACACAATTGACCACCAAAAAAAACAGACAAAAGGCACGCCTGTCGCAACCAGGGCAGCTGTTAATTTCTCACCGAGGGGTCGGTCCCTTTGCTGGTTCAGGTAGTAGCTTTCAACGACAGGATAGTTAAATGTTTTATTTTTTGAAGTCATTGATTGCCTGCTGCCTATTTAGAAAAATTTGCGTGATCTAGAACTCTGATCTGAACTTAAAATTCTATTGACATTGAGAGGCCTTAAAAGCATAATCCTAGTAAAAATCTATTCTCACACACGCCCTTATACCAGCGTGTCACCATTCATAGTTTGTTGTATTTTTGTAATTTGTTTAACATTTTGTACCTTGGTTTTTGGTAGCCTACAATTTCGTTTTTCATATATTTATAAGCTGGTTTTCCATGCAGAGCAATGATCCAAACAGATTCAAGTTTCTCCCTGTGAGGTTGTTTTGATGAGAACTGACATGTTCTAGATTCTTAGTCTGTTGTTTTTCATCCAAAGGGTGTTGGACCACTGGTAATACGTGCCCAGACATGGAAGCTGAGCAAGTGAGTGAGGTTTTGGATTCTGCACCAGCTATACAAGATCAGCAAAATGTTGAAATTGAGCAAGTACTCGATTTAAACTCGGACAATCCTGGGGTCGCTGCAGAGTCCGATTCACCAGTCAAGTCAGGGGAGCAAACGTTCAACGGTCATGATTCTGAGCAGTCACCCATGGATGGGGAAGAAGCCAAAGTGGGGCCACCAGAGATGCTAACGGTGTCAGATAAGACATGGATGGGGAATCCCGATATGGAGAGAGAGGAGGACAAATCACCAGAGGAGATCTCAGAAGATGCAGCAGCGGGTGCTGCAGAGCAACAGTTTGGATGTGGGGACCAACTGGTGACAGAAACTTTGCCTGGAGCGGTGAAATCTCCAGAAGACAACCCCCCGGCTCCAGAGAGAGAACCGGAGAACGTCTCTGACCCAGTTCCAGCTTCAAACACAGAACCAGAAAACCTCCAACTTGACCTGCTGTCAATGGCAGAGCCATCCCCAGAACGTCTGCCTTTGGATGACCCCATTTCAGACATTGCAGCTGGACCCGAACCTGAGCCTGAGAAAGTGGTAGAATCAGTCACACTGACGGCTGGTCTATGCGAGCAAGCTCTGGCTGAATCGCTTACGCAGATGACACTGGAGGAAGCAAAGCCAGTTGATAAAGTGGAGGAAATGGCAGAACAGGTCGTAAAGCAGGGAGAAGCTGATGTTAAGATGGAGGTTGAGGTCATTAAGGAGGTTTTAGTGGAGGTGAAACCTCTGAAACCTGCAGCGCTGGAGACTGTGCCCCAACCAACAGTGGAAGCTGCACGTGCGGCTGTGGAAAGGGAGGAGCCAGTGGTGGCCCTGAAAGAAGTGGAAGTTGAGAAAGAGAAGTCATTAGCTGAAGCAGTGGTGGCTGAAGCAGTGGCAGAGAAGCCATTAGTGCCTGAAGCAGTGGTGGCTGAAGCTGTGGCAGAGAAGCCATTAGTGACTGAAGCTGTGGCGCAGGTGGAGGTAGAGAAAGCTGTACAAGCGGCGGTTGAGACGGTTCTGGAGACTGTAGTGGAGAAAGCAGAGCAGCAGCAGCAGCAACCGGAGGAGGAGGAGGAACCCGTTCCGGCTCCTGGCTCTTTATCCTTTGCCCTCCTGGACCAGGAGAAGACCAAGGCCACCCTGCAGTCTTCTCGTACTCTTGTGGTTCTCCGAGGCCTCCCCGGCAGTGGGAAGAGCCTGCTAGCACGAGCCATTTCTGATAGCTACCAAGGGCTCTGCACGGTCTTTTCCGCCGACGACCATGGCGTGAAACTGGACAGTCCCGGCGCATCCGCGGAGGGCTACAAGGCGTTGGACGAGGCCGTGGAGGCCTGCTGCAAGGCCGGAGGCGCCGCGTCCGTGATCGTGGTGGACGACACCAACCACGCCCACGAGCGGCTGGCACGTCTCGGGGAGCTGGCCGAGGAGCACGGGCTGGTGGCCATGTTCCTCGAGCCTCGCACGGAGTGGCGCCGAGACCTGCCCAGATTGGCCAAGAAGAGTCGCCGTGGACTCGGAGAGGCCAAGATCCAGGCCATGCAAGGCCCCCTGGAGGAAACCTCGCTGCCCCTCTTCTTCGGCTGGTTCCTTCTCCCCAACGTCCAGGACAAGGTCCGGTGCACGTCCCTGGACTTCCTGAAGCAGCTGGACACGTTGGAGGCCTTCAAGAAGCACTTGGCTGACTGTGAGTGTTTTGCAATTGTATGTGTGTGGGAGGTAGTTTGATTCGACATAAGTAGAATAACCCACTGAGGAGTACACTAGAGAAGCAAGGATGGATTAGATCTTTTGGCACAGGCTTGGCCTTTGAGACAACTGGGCTTTGTTTCATGCAGTCACGGGGGAAGGCGAGAAGGAGGTGGATCTGGAGCAGTATTTCCAGGTCAAAGGAGCCCTTCACTGCACCACCAAATACTGTGACTACGGCAAGGCAGAGGGAGCGGTGGAATATGCTGAGATGCCAGTAAGTCCAAAAGGAATGTGAATGATCATTATCTCGTCAAACCACCCTTCAATGTTAACTCCCTCTCTCCCTCTCTCTCTTCAGGCTGTACAGAAGGAGTATGGCTCTGCGTTCGAGCTGTCCCTGACCGCCCTGTTTGTCACACCACGCACCGTGGGCGCCAGAGTCTCCCTCTCCGCAGACCAGCTGGTGCTGTGGCCGGCCGACGCCGAGAAACAAGCCGAGCCTGCCGTGCCGACCGCTGGCTCTCTGCCTCTGGGCAGCCGCGCCCACATCACTCTGGGCTGCGCTGAGGGAGTGGAGCCCGTGCAGACAGGCCTGGACCTGCTGGAGATCCTGGCACTGCAAGAGGAGGGCCAGCAGGGGGAGCCAGTGGAGGAGATGGAGCTGGGCGGCTCCCTGACCTACTATGGAAAGGGAAGGTGGATGCTGAGTCTCAAGGAGCCTGTGTCTGCCCAGGCCTGCTTCTCCAGCCTTTACGGACGAAAGAAGCCCGAGGACGGCAAGAAAGAGGAGGAGAAAAAGAAGAAGCAAAAGTGTGTCATACTGTAAAAGGGAATGTGAAGCTCGGGCAGACTGGTGTAAAAGGTTTTGGGTTTATTCTGTGGAAGGTGTTTTGCTATGCTTAGGGATCCTGCTACCAGGCCAACCCTACACCCACAAGCTTTGTGCCTTTCTCTGTTTTTTTGCACCAACCTAAGATGCCTTTAAAACCACCTTATATCAGGCTTAGCCACTTGTTTAGTATTTTACCCTGCATTTAGTGCCAGAGTTGAAGTTGGTTGTTATATCTGTAGCAGAGGTCTGATTTTTAGGGATAACTTGCAGACGAAGGTAGCATAGTTTCAAACCTTCTCCATTCAGATCATTCGAAGACTTAAACTTCGTCGTATAGTACAGTGTTCTTAGGCATTTAGATAAGTTACATATTCAGTGTGCGTTGCTGATGCTAGTATTTTCATTGCATGCATGCCGAGGGTTTTACAGGTCATCATCTCTTGTAGCAAAACGTTCTTGTCAGCAAAAAGCTGTTGGTACAGATTTTCATCTTTTTGTTTGGGTTCAGTGTGATTAGTCGGGCAAAAGTGTGTTACCGAAAAGAAATGTTGATGCAGGAAATGGGCCAAAAGTTTCTGTCTGGTCTGTAGACTGGGAATGTCATCTATACAGGTACTTTTTGTATTTTTTTTTTTTTTTTACGTTTTGAACATTGCTGCAGAAAGGAGAATGTTGATGAATTAAAATATTGTTGGCTTGTGCTTTGTATTTATCATATTGTATGCTGTGAATCCAGGTCCACATTTTGCCATCTTTTGTACTCTTAAGGATGCACCTTTTCCCCCTTTTTGATTACCACTTATCACATTGCAATGACTGATTTGTTGGTTTTGTAGGGCAAAGCCATGCTTGTGTAGCTCTTATGAGTCACTATTTTTGCACTTGTTTTGTACACTTAATAAAGAATATGCTTCGCTCAAAATTGTGATGTGGTTTTATGGTTAAGACTGCATGTGTGGAAAGTAACCTTTTCAGATATCCTGGTCAGTGTTGATATTACCAGCAGATGGCACTCACGTTGTGGCTGTGTATGTTGGTCTGAGTTAAGCAGTAATATTGGACTGAACGTTTACATGGCCATAATTAATTGCAACTATGGTGTCTGTAAATGTAAATTAGTTGGTCAGTTAGGTCCAAGAGTTGACCAAAATCTCTATGGCAAATGTTACAGATGAGCACCCTGTTTCAATAACCCAACTGTCTTTGGCTGTCTGCTATTTCCCAACATTGCACAAGGGCCTTAACACAGGTACAATCATTAAGCAACATTTGTGACCAAATCAGCTTTGTTTTGACATCTGCACACATCCAATTGTAGTGCTATTGGTTAAAATAATGTTGCCTAACAAATGATTATTGAGCTTGTTTGCATGGAGGAAAAAATCCTGAGGTGAGACAAACCTATGACATCTACTCAGATAACCTAAACTTTACCTGCATGATTGCACAGAAGTGACCTTTTATGTGCCATGGGAAGTGCATTTTCTATTGGTTAGAACAAACCTTAAGAGCAACTGTAGCCAATCAAAGTCTAGAGTTGTCCTGCTTTGTGTGCTACTTCTGGGCGTGCTTTATATTTACAGCGCAAGACAGCAAAGGACTGTGTAAGCCAATAGAAGACCACAGACATTTGCCAAGCCTATCGGAAGATGGGCGACCCAAAGAAAACTCCGATGGACTACATGCGAAACCTTTAGCATGAGTAGATGTTCCCACCGGTAGTTACCCGGTCACCACTGAAATCTGAAATTAACAATTTCATAAAAAATCAACACTTTGCGAAACCTGTCTCAGCGTTCCACTCAACTTTATAGATAAGCAAACAAGGTGAGTAGCCCATATTTTCTTATAAGCAGTTGCACATTTTATAGAAGATTAAACGTTTTACAAATGAAGTCAGTCAGTTCTAGACAAGTGCATTTGTGTATATTTGTGAGTGCGTGCGTGCGTCTGTGCGTACGTGTATTTGTGTTTGCTTGCGTGGATGGGTGTATATGATTCTAGTTAAACTTGTTTATCAACATCAATCATGAGGTCACTAAGGATGGTATTTCATTTGAACCAGTTTTGAGTAAAGTTTTGCCTTAATTTTTTTTTTATATTTATTTTTTACATTCCCTGTGACAGTTTAAATTACGTTTAATCTATATAGCAATTTCAATCATTACTTAATGACAACACTCATTATCAATCATCTCCTCAAAACACTGAACCCCAGATAAAAATGTGTATTACTATGGATTACCTTTGGGGATTGCCTTGTATGCAGTGATGCTTTGCTCTTGAGAGAGTATAGACATCAGGCAAATGTATTGGCATTGCATGGATACAAGTTTATTTGGTACCTCTCATTCTCTGTGAAGGTTTTCAGCATAAATCAGTCCACATCATGTTTTAGTGGAGCCATGATTCAGCGGGCCTGATGCAGAGAGGATGTGGATGATACACACTAAGGGCTGGACACTGTTCTATCAACCATGTCCTATTGGCCAAGGCTTAACAGCACTATAGAGACTCAAAGTCCACATCTCTAATCAATAGATTTCTAAGACACAGAGCCCATTAATCCCTTTAATCAAAAGCTGTCAGTTCTGCACAGCGAGAGCAGTACGAATGGAAAGCAAGGCTTTTACTTAAGGAAGCATATAGAGTATCTAGGTGCCTCATCTCTGCAAGGCTATGTAAGAAATAGCGGCTCATTTCTTTAGCACTCCATTAAATGTAGCCCTAGGTGTTTTTCAAAACTCCCGTTCCCGGTATTGATAGCCATCTAGGAAAAGCAGCCTTGCTCCGTGCCAGGAGGGAGCGCATGCCAGATCAATACCAGAAGGGTTGCAGCACCGCCTTAGTGAAGGGAAATAGACGAGAGGGGAGCGATGTGTCCAGTTTCCAATATCCAATTCTAGGAAAGATTAATTCTACAGCCATTCAACTCAGTAGCCCAGTGGTTTGGTAGCAGCCGGGAGTGAAGGGTTGGGACATCCTTGAGATGTTGAATTGAATGTAGGCCTTCAGTGCATTTTGGGATTGATATGGCGAGAAGGCGTGCTTTCTGGTAAGGACTTCACTGGAGATAATATTGTCCATGTCAACTGTAAATGAAGTAAATCTTTTTAATCTCTGTGCCGGCACCTAGTTGTTCATTGACCCCCTCCACGCCCAGTGATCGGATCACAGGAATCCCTTAATCACAGGGAACCTTTGCTTTATATGCTTATGTAGTTCTAAAGATCAGTTCAAGCTATGATCTCATAATCCTCCAATGCTACCTGAAAAACTTGCTGGGGCGCTAACGTGTAGCCTATTTTAAAATGGTTTGTGGCCCCTCCATTGCCCAATGTTCTACATCAGTAGGTTATACATGATACCATACTGTCTATTCATGTCTTTGTGTGCATGTGAATAAGTTGTCTTTTCCAAAACAGTGTTTTGGAATACACACACACACACTTCACTGTAGTGATTGCAGCATTGTGACTCAGTGCTTTGATTGCTTTGATTACTCCATTAATGCCCAGAGTATTGTAGTCCTTCCGAGTTAATCATATTAGAATTAGCATTATTACATGGACTCAAAGTGCACCATGACAGGTTGTGTTTGTCTGTTTCAGTAAAGCATTAATCACTCCGTTACTTCGTTTTTGGAGGCCAATCAACAATTCTCTGTGTCCTTTTCATTTGAATCTTTCTAATCTGATGTAGTTGACTTCAATATCTTACTGTGGGTCTTTATCCATCCCTCTGTCTGTCCCTCTGTCCGTCTCCCTGTCTGTCCCCCGGTCTATTCCAGGTCCCAGGCCCCTGCAGTCTGAGCAGCTATGTCGGCCAAAGCCATCTCGGAGCAGACGGGGAAGGAGTTCCTCTACAAGCACCTGTGTACGTCGGCCGCGGTGCAGAACCGCTTCCGCTACGCCAACGTCACAGCGGAGACCGACTTTGACCGGCTGGCCCAGGACCACCCCTGGCTGCTCACAGAGGTGAGGCACCCATCAAAAGTAGACTGCCGTCTGGGTTTGTAACAAGTCCAAATTGGCTGCCTCACTGTCCCTTACAGACACTGTTAGTCCCTAATAGTGAAAGGTTCTGATGGATCCGAGTTAGGGAGTGTTTTAGCGTGATGCAACATCAGTAGTGTCAACACACTAACACACTAATTTATTATGAATACAGCCCCATCCATACAAGTCAAAGCACCGTCTCACTTTAGCCTGAGTGAAGTGATCTGCATTTTGCGGGTACAATTACTTTGGCTGCTGGGAGAGTGGTCTCTTGGCGCTCCTTAGCAGAGATCTCAGGCAGACCAATCGAATGGAAATGAAGCCCAGTCAACATAAAAGAGAGAGGAGCGTTTCACTGGAAGGCATTGGCTTTTTTTTTATATGAACGACAAGCACAGTGGAAAGAGACACTCTTAAGGAGGCATCCTAATTGCCTTACAGAGGAGGAGTCACGGACAGAGGGGACATCTAATAGAATTACCATGTGACTCATCTCCCAGGGACTCTCTCTTTCTGCCGCTCCCTCTATATTTCTCTCTTTTTCTTTCTTATTTTTGTATTTTCTTATTTTCTTTCTTTCTTTCTTTCTTTCTTTCTTTCTTTCTTTCTTTCTCTGTCTCTCTTTCCCTCTCTCTCTCGCTCTCTCTCTCTCTCTCCCACTCGCTCTCTCGCTCTCTCTCTCTCTCTTTCGCTCGGCTGGGAGGTAGTTTTAGCGGTAAGGGATGGCATGGGGGAGGGGAGAGAGTGAAGATTCAGACGGAGATGCGGTGGCACTGTGACAGGATTGATTAGGAAATTACATTAACTTTCACCTGGGCTCCGTTACTCCCGGGCTCGCTGGCCGCTCCCCAGATTCTAATGGCTCCAGCCCCATAAGTCACTCTGCTTCCGTGACTCATCTCCAGGCGGTAACATCCTGGGTGGAGTGGTTGGGGGCTGGGGTCCCGTGGGATAGAGGCAAGCTACCCCTGAATTATGTCTGGGTGGAGGAGGGGAGGGGAGGGGGGGGGGGTTGATGATGCAGTGGAACTATGTGTGGGGAACAAACTGTCCAAACAGATACTGAACGGATGCATGCATTTCAGTGTGTTGCTTTTATAGGCATTCTGGTACAACATATTTATTTCTGAATTTTTGAGCACCTTTATAGTTAGTATACACAAAAATATCAAATTACTCAGGATACCTTAAAATTGTTCATATCAAACTTGGCCCTAGTCATGACTATGGTCAGGTTAGCTGGTGCCAACGTGTCGACCTGTCTTCCATCCAGAGGCTGGTGGTGAAGCCAGACCAGCTGATCAAGCGCCGGGGGAAGCTGGGCCTGGTGGGCGTCAACCTGGACCTGAGTGGCGTCCGCGAGTGGCTGAAGCCCCGCCTCATGAGAGAGACTACCGTACGTCATTCAACCCACTGTCTCTCTCTCTCTCTCTCTCTCTCTCTCTCTCTCTCTCTCTCTCAAACGCCACACAAATCAATGTTTTTGGTCATATTTAATGCTCTGTCTGTCTCTACCAGCCCTTTTTATCTGTTTGCCATGGATGCGCTTTATGTATGGTGTGTGTTAGCGGATGTGTGTGTTAGTGCGCTTTAACACCTGGCCAGATTGGTAATGAGCAGCTTTTAGTTAGGAGTCCATTAAAGGGAAGCAGAATCCTGCTTGTGAGTAAACACATTTGTCCCAGTAACCACGCTACAGTACCTCCATTCCTCGGTTTGCCACCTCGCAGACCGTGTGCCTCATAGACCCCCATTTTTGGAACCCTGTGTGTGTGTTTGCACCCAGATGAGGTTGACATCTGTAGGCTGAGATGTATTGTTGTTGCCAGCCATTTCAATTGGAAATGTCATGTGGCCGTACACGAGAATGAATGATACCCAGCTCCTGAGTTCATCAACATGAAGCTGTTTGGCTAATAAATTGACAGCCACTGTGTTTATCACTGAAGGGGGATTGGGAAGCTTGAACCTTTGCACTTGGCTTGCTCTGGATATGCACATTATAACACAATTTGCTGTGTGTGTGTGTGTGTGTGTCTAATGTTTGTGAGGCTGACTGCTGGTGTCTTGCGTTGTGGAGAGAAGGAGTTCGGGGACCAGTGGCTGTGAACAATTGGCTCTGTCAGCTCCTCGTTTTCACTCCAATCCTCCAGCATCCCTTCCTCTGTGCTCTGCTTTTTATGCTTTCGTCGTTCTTTGGGTTTAGTCCAACTCCTCTCGAGATGCTAAATTCTCCCAATTGCCATTCGTTCCACAAGATAGGCAGGTTTACCTGTTACTCTTATACTTGCTCAGCCTTTTTTTTAGCTTAGTTTTTCACAGGTCAGAGATGTTTTTTTAGCAGTGTGAACACCTTTTGGCCCACTCTGAGTTTTCACTCTTATTTGTCAGTATATTTTGCCTAATATACAAGCTGTAAGTTAATATGTTTTACCTCTCCTATGTATGTTGTCCCTCTTCTTCAAGAAGCAGTAAAGAAGCTAAACTGGCCCCTGTCCCTTCAGGGTCTTTAATCGGAAGGCCTCTCCTCTCTCACTTAGTCAGTCTTCGTTCAGAAATGTCAGCCTCCTTTCTTTTCCTCCCCGGCTGGCTGCTTTCAGGGGCGGTCCCTAGTCGTCTTCTGCCGGGTGGCCTTTAACACAGGCAGCATGACGGCCACTCTGCATAATAATGAGCCGACTGTGGTGGCCACGTCTTAGCCTTTAGCAGCCGTTTTCTCGTGTGCGTTCGCCATCATACAGTGCTGTATGTGTTGTGTTTGTCAGACTGTCAAACCTGTTTGGCAGTCTCCTTATATAGTTCTTTGTTGTCAAGTAGTATTTCAAATCCTACCTGTCTTAAGTTTAAGTGTTTATATTCTGTGGTTACTTTCCCCATTGTTATGTTAAGTCCTCTGCTTTTATTGACCACTCGTCTTCATTCCAGTTCTTGCTCTCCCCATCGTTCCTGAGCGTGTACGTTTAAGCTGAGCAGCAGTGCATTCAGGTGGAGCCTGAGACACTCCGTTCTGCGACAAAGTGTCTATTCCTAATGTCAATTCATGCATCGTTCTGTCAAATAACGACGACGAGCTGTGTTGCCATGTTGTACTGTATAACGGCTTGTCTACCTCCCTTTACCAAGATAGAATTAGGCATTCAGCTCTTTTGCAAATGAGAAATAAAACGGACTTATTTTTCTCAGGTGGGAAAAGCCAAGGGGATTCTGAAGAACTTCCTCATCGAACCATTCGTTCCCCATAAGCAGGTAAACCACTGTGGCGGTCTCTTTTTAAATCCAACCTCTCTGCTAGTTTAGTCCGCTTCCCTCATATTAAACCTTTTCATCACCTTGTCAAAAGGCCGCTACGCAGCCGTCCAAACACACACACACTCCCCGACGAGCATGTCTGTTTGTCTCTGCCCCGTCGTGGTCAGGAGGAGGAGTTCTACGTGTGTATCTACGCCACGCGGGAGGGAGACTACGTGCTGTTCCACCACGAGGGAGGGGTGGACGTGGGCGACGTGGACGCCAAGGCCCAGAAGCTGCTGGTGGGAGTGGACGAGAAGATCAGCGAGGACTCGGTCAAGAAGCGGCTCCTCGCCCACGTGCCCAACGACAAGAAGGAGTAAGTGGACCCAGAGGGAGGAGGCTGGCTGGAAAGGGGAAAGCACCTGAATGGAGATTGCTTTACGCTGCAGTGGTTCGGCTTAGGGATTCTGTTTGTTAGCTTTGACCTATTATGAGATATTTCTCTTGGACAATGCATATCTTAAAATTTATCTAAAAATTTTTTACATTTAAAGTAGTATATTCATATAATGCATACATTTCATGTGACACAACCTAGAATTTTGTTAATTAAAAAGGTATTCATAATAATAATACAATATGCAATAAAAATAAGCACATATTTCAATTACACATAAAAATGGGTGCTTATTGTAATAATGATTGCTTGGATTAGAAATGGGATTTCTCCCGCAGAGTGTTTACATCTAACAATTTGTACAGAAAGTGATCACACAAACGGTAGGTACACTGTGTCATTAAGGTTTGGTGGGCGACGCAAGACGGAGCACCTCGGCCCACTTCCAAATGAAAGTGACGGCAATGCACTTTCCGATAATGCAGTTAAGCTGGGTGGAAAGGGACGAGAGAAAAGTAGAGAGAGGGAGAGGGGGAGAGGGGGGGGGGGGGTCCATTAGACAAATGAAAAGGTCCCTCCATTCCCCCACTCCCCTCCGTTTGATTCCGAGCACGTCCCTGGAGGCGGCCGTTTTATTTTGATGGCTTTGATACAGCGACCCTCCCCCGCTCCCTCCCTCCCTCCCTGGCTGGATTCTCTGTCTTGGCTGACATTGAGCAAGATGGTTCTGCCAACCCCCCTCCCCTCTCCCTCCTCCTCTTCGCCCGTCCCTTTTCTCTCCTCCCTCTTCCGGATCCATTTCATCAGCAGGGCTACGGCTTTCCCCATTTCCCCGTGCCCCCCTGGTGGTACCTGTCTGTCAGGGGGAGATGAGTCAGCCCCGGTGGGGCCCACAGCCCTCTCCCCTCTGGAGGACTGACTGACGGGCAGCAGGAGCAGGACACCCCCCTCCCTGTGACAGCCGACTGACGTGGTCACGAGGGCACCGGGACTGGCTGCACCGCTGACAGGCAGGCAGTGTGGAGAAATACCGCCTCCTCCTTCTGTCTCTCTTTCTCAGCCCCTCTCTCCCCCACCCTTCATCTATTTGTTTTGACAGGAAGACGAGGGAGTAAATTCGATTTTCTTTCCTCCGCTGTAGCGAGGCTCACTGGCTGCAGCTAATTTACAGGTGCTGGTTATGAGGGGCCGGTCTTGCTCTACCATACCTCCATCCCGCTGTAATAACGCTGGCCCTCTGTTTTATGGCTTGTCTGTACTGTGTTGCAATCAATCACTGTGTCAGAAGTGTCGACGGAGAGTTTTAATTGGCCTCTCTGAAGTGATACATCTAATCCTATTTTCATTTTCCTGAACATGCTACGAGGCTCATTTGAGTACACGAAAGGCAAGGCTACAGACTGGACACCGAGGGGTGACGTGAAGCCTGTTTGTTTGTGTGCTTCCTGCAGGGTTCTCGCCAGCTTCATGGTAGGCCTCTTCAACCTGTATGAGGACCTGTTCTTCACCTACCTGGAGATCAACCCACTCGGTAGGTTGTCTCTCGCGACACACAGCCAGCACAGACCGGGCCGGGCTTTATTCAAGGCACGCGCACACCGACATCCGCGTCCATCGTTGGCGCTATGATTCTGAAATCATAAAAACATCACAAGAAAAAAATTAAAACATATTTTTTGGTGCGAACAGAGAAGCGGGGTTTGTTCCAACAGACCCTGGCACAGAGGGAGGAAGATATTCAATAATTCATCGGCCTGCTGTTTGATGATGGTGGTGTGTGTTTCTAATGCATTAATTGGGTGTCTGTGTATGCCCAGTGGCAGCTGTTCCTGTAGTGGTGGCTGGGGCTGTGGAAACGTCTGCTCCGTGCTTTGATGGTCCCTCTGCCTCTCTCTGCCCCCCAACCTCCCCCTAATGCTGGGAGGGCAGGAAGGGAAGGGCGCCCCCTCGGGGTGGGCACGCTTCGCTCTCATTTCCCCAGTGTTCCAATTTCAGGCTTACCACCAAATGGAAATGCACTCATAAACATCACATCCCGCTATTAGAGATGCATGCACAAACGCAGATGAACTTACAACGGCCATGAGCCATCAAAAATACCAGCAACGTTCCATGCTGCATTGTCTCCAGTGGAAAGACTTAATCTATAAGCCGAGTCGGAGGGTAGTGTAAGTGTCAGTGCAAGCCAGATGGAGGGCCGCAGTCTGATTCATTTAGAGCTGCAGCCAAGTGAACATCAATATGTGTATGTGACCGGGTTTAACCCCTGAGTGGCCTAGGCCTAACCGCTGATGCTCTGGTATTACACTCTGCCAGTGGGTCACTCTCTTTTTCTCTCTCTCTCTCTCTCTCTCTCTCTCTCTCCATCTCCCTTTTCTCAGTGGCCACGAAGGATGGCGTGTTTGTGCTGGACATGGCGGCCAAGATCGACGCCACGGCGGACTACCTCTGCAAGGCAAAGTGGGGGGACGTGGAGTTCCCTCCTCCCTTCGGCAGGGAGGCCTACCCTGAGGTGAGGGGGGGTGGTTTCCATCCGTCAGCAGGTTATGACTCCTGACCCTGATCAATGAACTGTTTACATATGGATGTGCTCTGGGGGGGACAGTTATAGGAAGAAATTGAAGAGGGCAGCCACGAGAAACACGAAGGACTTGGGGAATCTATTTATTTTAATATTGTTTTAGCTGAGCAGCTTCACCTCCCCAGCTCTCATGCTAATCATATTATTATTAGAACTAGCTGACTGCCTCGTTCCAGAGGCCCCGTGGCCGTGTGCTTTCCCTCCGTCTCAGCAACACTCTGGGACGTCGATGAGGAAAGGCAGTGACTAGCGCGGCAGGGCCATTAATCAGCCGCTGCTATTGCCATGGTGATGGGTTGCCCTCCTAGAAAGACTCAGAATAGGGGCCCTTGAAGACAGATTTGCCAAATGAGAGCCCCAGTCTGAATGTAAAAATATAACACTATAAGAGTTTTTTCCTCGTTGAGCTTTGTGATAGATGGGTTTAACCTTTCAAGTTTACAGTATCTGATTGGTTGTTCTCCTGTTACTTGCCCAGCACTTGAATAGTTTGTTTAAGGAGCAGTCTGTCTGGCTGCCAGACGGAGGCATCTAATTGGGCTGCTGTGAGTCTAGGGTAGGGACACGGGGACAGCGGGGGCCTTTGATTGGATGTGTTTACTCTCAATCCCGAGCTGTGGCCCTGGCTGTCACAAACAAGCTCTGAGGGGCTGGCGGCTCTCGCAGTGCAGATTACCCAGATACATACTGTGAATATGGGTCCTCCCTTTAAAATTTTGTTTATTTGCATGCTTGTAGCAATATCAACTTGTTTTATTGGCTTAGTGTACGGTACCACAAGGAATTACTAAATTTGTTATAAAGGTTTCAACATGGTCGTGGTTTTTATGCAGCCTGATAGGGGGTTGGTGTTTTAGCCTGCTTGGCGTGTGCCTAATTGCAATCAGGGACTCCTCTGGGGCTCCCACTACTGTGACCCCCTCCTGAGCCTACCTCTGACTGACCTTCCCCCTACGTCTCACACAGGAAGCCTACATCGCTGACCTGGATGCCAAGAGCGGCGCCAGTCTCAAGCTCACCCTCCTCAACCCCCGCGGCCGAATCTGGACCATGGTGGCTGGGGGAGGGGCATCCGTGGTCTACAGGTAGAGAACCTATGAAATTGTTCTAGTCCTAATTGAGTTTAGCATTAGGACGGTGTGCCAGCGACGCAGCGGTCCGATTGATGCAGCCACGGCAGCCGAGCCCAGATGCTGCAGATTCAGCTGCCAGCTAAATGGGATTGTCTAACGATGCCATCGTAATGAGAGTCTGGAGGAATGAGTGGCGTCTCCCCCGTTTTCCCGTCTGTCAGGGGCGTAGAGCGTGAAGCAGAGCTATGCTTGCTGTGACTAATGAATGCTTCTGTGCACTGACAACACAGTTTCATTTTGTTTATTTACAGGTAGTGTAAACTTGACAGTGACGATGGATGGTAGCATTGTTTATCCAAATCATTAATATATCAGTGTTACATAAACAACATTATGAGAATATTGCAGAATGTATTGGTGCCTTAATGGTCCGAGGTAATGGAGTGGCAGTAGGTCGGCTGGTGTCGCTGCTTCGCCAGTGTGTTGACCAATTAAATCCTTTCCCAGTGACACCATCTGTGACCTGGGCGGGGTCAACGAGCTGGCCAATTACGGGGAGTATTCGGGAGCGCCCAGTGAGCAGCAGACCTATGACTACGCCAAAACCATCCTGTCGTTGATGACACGGGAGAAGCACCATGATGGTAGGTCAGGAAACGGAAACAGGAAACTGTTTTTAGATTGCGTTGTGGATAACTATGGTCCAGTCGATTTGATACCATTACGTTTTCATAATCTACAGGAAAGGTTTTAATCATCGGTGGAAGCATTGCAAACTTCACTAACGTTGCTGCCACATTCAAGGTAGAATGTCTGACTGTTATTTAAAGTGTTGTCCGAAAGTAACTATTGCATCTGATGGTTAACTTTTACAGACTGTCTTCCAAGATGAAGTGCTAAATGCTGTTATCGTCTTTCCTGCTAGGGCATTGTGAGGGCCATCAGGGACTATCAGGGGCCCCTCAAGGAGCACGAGGTGTCCATCTTTGTCCGCCGTGGTGGTCCCAACTACCAGGAGGGCCTCAGGGTCATGGGTGAAGTGGGTGAGTAGTGCGCATGAGAAGCTTTTCTCACCACACTAGATGTATCCCCTCTGGGCGTGTACTTGAACGTTTGCCGATTTCCTTCCAGGAAAAACCACTGGCATCCCCATTCACGTCTTCGGCACGGAGACCCACATGACTGCCATTGTTGGCATGGCACTGGGCCACCGACCAATCCCCACCCAGCCCCCCGTCGCTGCCCACACGGCCAACTTCCTGCTTAACTCCAGTGGGAGTGCCTCGGTACGGAGTTGTGTTTAAATTACAACCAGTCCTCTCGTAAACTTCACCATGCCGGAGTAAGAGTAAACAGAAAGCCCTGCGTGTCGTGGCATGCCCCCCCCCCCCCATCGGGGGATGGTCTACCACTGAGCCCCACTGTGTTTTTCTCTGCTCCGGAGCAGGGCTTTGTGTGCTGCACTGCTTTTCAAAAGCGGGGAGGACACAATAGGCCTCTGATGCAGCCTGGAGGGGGGGGGGGGGGGGTCAAATTGCTTCTGCGTCCCGGCTTTGAGCAAAGGCCCTGTGTGTGCGTGAGAAAAGGGGGCAGTCTGTATCCTTTTTCTCTGTTTGCCCTGATCATCACACTCCCAGGTTGCACAAATCGCAGCAATGAACATGCGTCAACCACGGCAACTGTTGACACCTTTTTTGAAATGTACTAGTTTGTGGATATACTCACAAAAGTCCCCTTTAGACTTGTTTAGTTTGTTTGTGTGGCTTTCTGCATATTATCTTCTCTACTGGATGTTGGAGTGCAGCTTGTGACTCTGTGTGTTTGATGTGTCAGATATATATATAAGAGGGGCTTTAGGCCAACAATCAAGGCCCTTCTCAGTAAAGCTGTCAACATCGATAACAACAATATTTTCCCCTCTCCAGACCCCAGCATCAACCAGGACAGCCTCATTCTCTGAGAACAAAGTAGGGCCTGGAGCTTCACCTGCCAAGAAGGCTAAACCAGGCAGCTCTCAAGGTGAGCACTCCAAAACTGACAGACAACACTCCTACACACACACACACACACACACAAAGATGGAATAAAGTGCAGGGAAGAATCAATGAACCGCTGAAATTGTGTTGCCCCATGCTGTTATCTAAGAGTCTGTCTGGCCTTGCCACGTTTGCAGTGATGTATGTAGCAAGAATCTGTGGTGTCATTTGCGCTGCCAGAATTTCAGATCAAGTGTTGCAGTGCCCCCTGTGGGACACTGAGCGTCCTGCAGTTAATAACTGGTCATAGTATACCGTATGGATGGTCCAATTCGGCCGTTCTTATTTACAGATTTGAAGTAACATCGTTTTCTATACTTTGTGATTGTGGTGTGATCAGAGGGGCCCACGTCGTCCGTCGTGTCTGGAGGTAGGACACTTCACTGGGTTTGTCTCAGCTGATCTCTGGGGCCCTGTGTGATGTTTGCTCTGGGCTTGGATGCTGTCCTGTCTCCTTTCTCTGTACTGGCACGGGAGATTACCTCTTTTTTCTCCTACTTGTTAAGGTTTTGAGTAGCATCTAGAATAATAATAAGACCCTTGTTGGCTTTTTCATCTACAGCCGAATGAGGCTTTGACGTTTCTCTTTCGCCACGCTAACTGTTTGCGGTGTCCGTTTGGTTAACACGGTATTACACGTCAGGAACTTCATCTCCGTACACCTTGGGCTCTAGAAAACTATCCTCTACTTGTAAACATTTCATGTGTTTGCTTAAATAAACAAAGCTAAGCAACGTTTTTTTGTGTGATTTTTTCTCTCTACTTGCTTTTCCTCACTCCTGCGTGTAGCCAAAGCAGCCACTCTTTTCAGCAAGAGCACCAAGACCATAGTGTGGGGCATGCAGACGCGGGCCGTGCAGGGCATGCTGGACTTTGACTACGTCTGTTCCCGAGAGGAGCCCTCGGTGGCTGGCATGGTCTACCCCTTCACGTAGGTGTCCGCCCCTGTACCAGTCTGCAATTCGACCTCTTTGTTTATGAACCCTAACTTAGAAGCATTTCAGATTCACGCTCCTAATGACTGGCTGGATGGTTGTTGTTTCCTACAGTGGAGACCACAAGCAGAAGTTCTACTGGGGCCATAAGGAGATCCTGCTGCCTGTGTATAAGAACATGAGCGACGCCATGAAGAAGCACCCGCAGGTGGACGTGCTCATCAACTTTGCCTCCCTGCGGTCAGCCTTTGACAGCACCATAGAGACCATGCAGTACCCACAGGTAAAGAACTGACTCCAGCTATCGTCTTTATGTTTATTATGGTACCGTATGTGTGGGGGGAAATGAGGTGTATCATATATGATTAAATCCTCTTAGGTGCACACCATCGCCATCATTGCTGAGGGCATCCCTGAAGCCCACACCAGGAAGATCATCAAGATGGCTGACGAGAAGGGCGTAACGATCATTGGCCCGGCAACAGTAGGTGCCGTTTCATTCCGCGCTGCACCCTCTGACTTACGATACGGTGAGGATATCCATGTGATCGTGTGTGTGTGTGTGTGGCCAGGTCGGAGGTATCAAGCCGGGCTGCTTTAAGATTGGGAACACGGGGGGCATGCTGGACAACATCCTGGCCTCTAAGCTGTACCGTCCCGGCAGCGTGGCCTACGTGTCCCGCTCCGGGGGCATGTCCAACGAGCTCAACAACATCATCTCCCGCACCACCGACGGTGTCTACGAGGGGGTGGCCATCGGCGGGGACAGGTAGAGGGGACTACGTCCTGTTTTTTTTTGGGTGGGGGGGGTAAAATGTATTAAGGGTTCCTATGGTTGATGCTGACGCCTGTGTTCCGGCAGATACCCAGGCTCTGTGTTCACAGACCACGTGCTGCGCTACCAGGACACTCCAGATGTAAAGATGATCGTTGTGTTGGGAGAGGTGAGGCTCGGACCCTCAAAGACACACACACGCAAACACACACACATACTTAAACCTTGCTGAATTTAATAAAATCTCAGATAGCTAACTCTAAACAGATTCCATGATATCCATTGAGGTCCTGCAAGATTTGCTAGGTGTTTAGACTAGCATCTTAAGCTGTTACTTCCTGTCCAGATTGGAGGCACAGAGGAGTACAAGATCTGCCAGGCTATCAAACAGGGCAGGATCACCAAGCCTGTGGTGTGCTGGTGCATCGGCACCTGTGCCACCCTCTTCTCCTCTGAGGTAAGTGAGCGCTGGGAAGGGAATAGGGTATATATCTAGCCTACCAAATAGGTTTTTATATTACAATGCAAGAACAATATAGGTACATGTTATTTAATAGTGAGTTTGGACGTTAGTTTGGAAACACTCTGTGTCCGTGCTGTGACCCAGGTCCAGTTTGGCCATGCTGGAGCGTGTGCCAACCAGGCCTCAGAGACGGCCGTGGCCAAGAACCAGGCCCTGAAGGAGGCCGGAGCCTTTGTGCCCAAAAGCTTCGACGAGCTGGGAGAGCTGATCGGGTCAGTACCTCTAGTCCTGGGAGTCCCTTTACATGGACATTCACATGTTTCATATGATTATGATATTACCCTGTCTTATTTTCTCAAACGTACACACAGCGTAGTTGAGTGATGTTTCTTGTCCCTCTCTGCAGATCTGTGTACGATGACCTGGTCGCCAAAGGAGTCATTGTACCAGCATCAGAGGTCCCCCCTCCCACAGTGCCAATGGATTACTCCTGGGCACGGGTCAGTGTGCCAATCAGGCATATAAGGAAACGTCACGTTATAATTGTGGATAACATTGGATAATTATGAATCCGAGTCATTTCACAGTATTATGTGTCGGCTGTGTTGTGTTATCCATACACAACCAAACTGCTCATTACGTTTTGTTACACAAATCAACAGAGAACAATGGGTGGCTGTGGGGGAGGATATGTTATTATCCTGCTTACTCTCCCTCCCTCTCTTGGCCCCTGCAGGAGCTGGGGCTGATCCGTAAGCCTGCCTCCTTCATGACCAGTATCTGTGACGAGAGGGGTCAGGAGCTGATCTATGCTGGCATGCCCATCACCGAGGTCTTCAAGAGCGAGCTGGGACTGGGAGGAACCCTGGGGCTGCTCTGGTTCCAGAGGAGGTTTGCTTCTCACACCACTATCCCAGTGTTCATTCAGCCGTGCACTGTAGCCTCACCTCCACTGTGTATGAGGTTAGACTGTATAATGGGCTGTGTCGTGTCCCTCGGTGCAGGTTGCCCAGGTACGCCTGCCAGTTCATTGAGATGTGTCTGATGGTGACTGCTGATCACGGCCCCGCCGTATCTGGAGCACACAACACCATCGTGTGTGCCCGCGCCGGCAAAGACCTCATCTCCAGCCTTACCTCTGGCTTGCTTACCATAGTAAGACCAAGTCTAAGGGTTACATGGTTTGAGTGTATTTTTGGGCACAGACATAAGTGTATGTTCTACCCTTTGCATATTTTACTTTTTTTACTTTTTTAGGGAGACAGGTTTGGAGGGGCTTTGGATGCTGCTGCTAAGCAGTTCAGCAAGGCATTTGACAGTGGCATGCTTCCTATGGAGTTTGTCAACAAGATGAAAAAGGATGGCAAGCTTATCATGGGGATCGGACACAGGGTCAAGTCTGTGAGTATAGTTCCTCTCTTAGGGTGGTTTTGCCATTATGTGCCGCCCTGCAACCAGCAAAAATGTGTGTGTGTGTGTGTGTGTGTGTGTGTGTGTGTGTGTGTGTGTGTGTGTG
>JAVQIZ010003678.1:0-17823 GCA_036023535.2 Galaxias brevipinnis
TTTTACCCCACCCTGTTTTTTTAAACAACATTTTATAGAACCCCACCCCCCCCCCCACCCCCCCCCCCCCCCACACACACACACACTCTCCTCTCTACCTTTCTGCTTTCAATGTGCAAGTGAAGCTGGTGGCAAATGGGGCCAGCTTCTTTCAGCAACTTGACAAGCAAGGCCTTTTCATTTGGTCCCTAGTGCTGCCAGCACACAATGTAGACACCCCTGTCAATATCTGCATGAAAACATACTGTCACTTCTAAGTGGTGGAGCTCAGCTAGGTTCATTCTCCGACTCAGACAGTGCACTCTCCAGTCGATGACACGGCTTTGTTCACCAACAGCCAGGTCCCTCCTCCTCTGGCATTGCAGCATGCCAGCGTTACAAAATGACAACTTTAACGGGCACTCTCTCTCTTTTTCTCTCTCTCTCTCTCTTCCTCTCTCTCTGTCCATCTTTCTTCCCTCTATTCTGATGAATGCATTTTGCTCCACTCAAATGCCTAACTATAGTCTATGGTACCAATAATCTTTTTTCTCCGAAGAGTCTGGAGGCAAAAGCAGCATGGACCCTTCTCAGTTTTTTCCTCTTCATTAGTCATATTGTGCCTTTCAGTGAAACGCTCTGCGAGGGTAAGTCAGTCGGACCTTTCTGGTTCACCTAACAATACATGGTACGGGCTTCACAGAAACTCGTGGGGGCCAGCTCAGAAAGGAAATATGCTCTTTTAAATAGATTCTCTTATGTATCCTACGTTTAAAACGGGTGAGTCACGCATTAGGCACAGTGTATTATGGTTTGTATGAGCGGTGTGCCGCGCAGCACTGACATGTTGGTCAAATGCAGTGGAACGTCAACCATAATGACACACAATGGACAACAATAATATGGCATTAAGGAAAACTGGCCGAGATCATTTCATACATATTCCTGCAGGTAAATAATTGTTATTCATTGTTTCTGCAAAAAAAGATGGTTGTCAGGAAGAGCAGCCACGGTTCTTTGATTTTCTCATGGGGATCTTTAATCAAACCAAACCTATCCAACAACCTCTGGCTAGGGTCAGTTAACGGCGAAGAACAGACAGGCAGAAGCTGAAGGTGGGAGAGTCACATGGCGCTCAGCTGGCGATCACGGCCTGGGTGTCCATGAAATACCCGCATGCACGGCGCCTCTCCTCCGCCCCCATATCTTGTTTACCCTTTCCTAAACCTCAGCAGAAAGGTTGGTTGGAGGGGAGGGGTGGGGGGGGCTCAGCAGAACATCTTAGGACAGGGTGGAGCACGCCTTCGCAGACAGAGCTCTGCCATCTCCACACCTTAAATACCAAGTGGAGAAGGGAGGAGAGAGGATACGAATCTCAAGAACAAGAGAGCACCGAGAGAGCACCGAGAGGGAGAGATCAGAGTGAGTGAGAGAGAGAAAGAAACAAAGGGAGCCAGTTACAAGACAGAGAGGAACAGAACACAGCAAGGGTGTCAGTTACTCATTTTGTTTTTGCGGCAGAATCCCTTTTAGCGTGCCTGCATAGACTAAAATAAGGTGTAAGGTAGAGGCAGGGAAACAGACAGGGGAGACAAAGCGAGGGCTGTCAGTCGGTGACCATGGCGATGGGGCGATGGGGCGATGGGGCGATGAGTCACTCGGCACAAATACGGTGGTTTACGTAAGGTTCCATCTCACCTGAGGAAGACGGAGAGATCACCGTCGAGAGGAAGTTATGGGGAAATGAAAGGGAAAGGTGGAGAGGCACGAACACGCTTTCCGCTGCTGGGAATGCCAACAGTGACCGGCCCGTACGGTCCCCTCCACATTCAATTTTGCACTCAGGGTGTAGCTTTATCCCTCGGGTGTATTTATGTGAGGGAACCGGTATTGGTAGGCGTGACACAAATCCCAGTCTTTCGTCACGCTGGAGCCATTTGAGTGGGTCGTGACTATTAGGCTGAATGGCGGAACAAAGAGAGGATATAGAATTTTGATGGCGGGAAATACACTTCCCACTGTGTGTATGGGTGCGGAAAAGAAGAAATAGATGGAGAGATATAGTAAGAACGAGAGAGAGAGAGAGAGAGAGTGTATGTGCTTATTTGTGTGTGTGTGTGTGTGTGTGTGTGTGTGTGCGCGAGAGAGTGTGTGTGTGTGTGTGTGTGTGTGTATGCTTGCTGGCCTTTTCATATCAAGTGTGCTGTGGTCTGAGGTTGAAAGCTGGCGTGACTCATTCCTTTCAACATACTTTAGTCATCTCGCCATGCAACCCTCACAGCCTATAACTAACCCGCAGGTCCTAAAAACACACCAGGGTGCCCCTGCAAAGGCTTTTTACTACCCGTATAAATCCTACTCAAACCAATCAGTGACTAGTGGGTGTTTAATGTTCGCCTCACACACATGTTGTAAATGGGCATCAGGTTTTCCCATTAAAAGCTACTGTGGGTAGGTCCGTTAATATTGAAGGGGTGATCTGCAGAAAAGAAAGACGGGGAAAAAAACGTGTAAATTACAGACAAGACAGAGAGCAGGGTCAGCTCACAGTGCCAGCGGAGTTAGAGCGTTCACAGGGCATCAATCAGTAAATCAGTAAAGGATGCCTGTTTATTTCAGAGTGTAGTAGCCCACGTCCCCCCCATCCCTCCCAAAAAACAAACAAATACAAAAGGTTTCAAAGAGGAGCATTGTACTGCAGTGCACTGCAGGACTACAGCGGGCTGTTTGTCCGGCACCCCGCTGGCGCGGCGCTCAGCCTGCAGGGCACAGCCACTTTCCTCAGCGAGTTCACGGCTCCTACTCTATCAATTCCACTGCAATCAGCATCAAAGACTGCCTTATGGTAAAAGCAGCAGGAACCAGTTTAGGGGAACCAAATAAAATCTAACTTTGGCCCAACTAATTTTAAATTCAATATCTGAAATGTCACTGTAAGAGACCTCTGAGGGGTGCGTTCCAAGTGTCTACCTTTAGAATGTTATTGCAAAGTGTTATGGCAAAAAAAGTAATTTTAACACTTGAATTGCCCCACTCAAACACTAAATTATGAATGCTATAGGGAAGATGACTTACTTACCCCTCGGTTATTTACCAGCATTGCCAGACTAAGGCTATTCCTCATTTGGAGACATACAACCAATCCTTCTCCCACTTTGCTATTCCACCCATTCTTCTGCCCAAGTATTTCTATTGAAACCATAATTATATTTTTCATTCTCTGTCAGCAAACCACTTAGCCGAAACGAAAGAAATTCGCAAAGGAAAAAGTCACAATAACTCTAATTTGCTTGGGGCTTTACACGTGTGTGTGTGTGTGTGTGTGTGCGCATGTGTGTCCTTCTCCCTTCCCAGACTACTGGTGGCCGCTGCCCTTTGAGCTGTGTCCCATCTGGATCTACCTGGACGTGCTCTTCTCCACCGCCTCCATCATGCACCTGTGTGCCATCTCTCTGGACCGTTACATCGCCATCCGCAACCCCCTCCACCACAGCCGCTTCAACTCCCGCACCAAGGCCCGCCTCAAGATCATGGCTGTCTGGACCATATCTGTTGGTAAGGCTCTGGGCCGCTTCCTCCCTGCCGCCTCATGGTTGCTTTTGATTATTCTGTGTATTTTACAGCTGTTTTCTGTATGCGGGAATGAACGGACACACAGCTGTTTGTGGTTCCATTCCCATGTACACAGCCTGGACCAGGCCTTCTCTGTGTGGACTGTGGGACAAAACGCGACTGAGGGAATGGACCCAACTTCTTCATTCTTAAATCCACGAAATCCGTGTTTCTGTATACTGAGAGAAACCCTAAATGGAGGCTGTGTTATCTTATCACGCCTCGTGCCTCGGCAGCGTACAAACTCAGCCGATCCTTTGGCTTTGTAGCTGTTCTGCGTCTCTGCTAGCGCCTCACGGTGTTTCCAAAGGCCTGGTTACCCGGGGAACCTGAGGGAGGCCTTTTCAACGGAGCCTGGCGTCAGAGATCAAAGACGCTAACGTATAAAGGCATGTTGATAAACACAAAGTGAAGTGTTTGACAGTTGTTCCAGTACTTCGGGTGACAGAGGAGGACATGGGAGTTACCGCAAAGGGCTCTGTTGCAGCGTGATATGCAAAGTGAGCGATTCTGCCGCTTGCCAAAGAAACAGTGGCTTGGCTACATCCCGTCCTTGAACATGCTACAGAGCTACTGTGAGTTGCTCGAAGTACTGGCAAAGTTCTGATGACCTTGTAGTGCAACTGGGCAAAGGGTGGATGAGTACATTTTGAACAGTTACTTTTAAAATGCACTAAATCCATAGTGACTGAGGGGCCGTAGCGTTGGCTACATTAGAACCATTAGCAGCAATATTTGATAGAGCCCCACTGTGTAATGGCTCACTCAGATGACTCAGACGATTCAGAATGTGTTTTTGTCAGAAAAAGATTCTAAAAATGCTAACACTGTGTTTTTGTGTGTAAATGTGTGTGTGTGTGTCTGTGTGTCTGTGGTTGTATGTGTTTGTGCTCTATGGAGAAACAACAAACAGCAGAACCAACGATTGTGTGTGTTTATGTGTGTGCTAATGTGTGTGTGAGTGCTCTATAGAGAAGCAACAAACAATGAAGCCAACACAGTAAATAACATAGAAGCCGAGGCAACAGGTGACGTCAAAAGAGGCTGAAAATAATAGACATTATAATGTAGTATAACTTTCAGGCTTAAGAGTGACACATTACTTTGTGTGGGAGTCGAGGCGAGCGAACAGTCTGGTCTTAATAATTGGCTGCTGTCTGATTTTAATCCTGCTGGTCAAGTCAATAGACCAGTGAACAGGAAATTCTAAAGCCAAAGTGAATGAGAAAGTATGGGGCCAACGTTCAGAACAAGACATCATGTAATCTATGACTCATTGACATAGAATATAAAAACCAAGATAGGATTGGCCCATTGTAAGATATCTTTTTGATCTATCATCTATGGCCATCGAGCACCACTTATTGTACGCACAGACACTAGACCATAGAGGAAAAAGAAAAGAAAGAAAAAACACCTTAAAATGGCAACCTTCAAGCCGCCAACCATATTGCAATGTCCTTCCTGCCCAAAGATTATCCTGCTCTTATTCACACACACACACACACACACACACAGAGAGAGAGAGAGAGAGACACAGTGTCACTTTGGACTTCCTTTTAAGCCAACAAGCCTGACACTTTACATAACTTTGCCCCAGAGGCCGAGGTAAGTATGGACCCACAGCGTCACTAGCATCCCATTAGCTTCATGTCTCTAGGTTGACTGATGATAGAGTCATGTTGGGCGCTCCACATTCCTGACCAGGGAGAAGAATGAAGTGACTATGAGTCAACCCACAGGTTTCACGCCTCCGGCAGAGAGCTAGCGCCACGGCTGAGCTTCACCATGCTGCCTACAGATTAAATTGGATTAGGTCACTTCCTCTTTGGTTCACGTCTCCATGTGTCGGCTTCTGGCCCTCCTCTTGTTATGTCGAGTGGGGGGGAAGTGAGGTTGATGTACTTCGCGGCGCAAAGATGACGTGCTGTCTAGTGTTAAATGAAGCCTAGGAAATGTTTGCTCGATGTTCAGTTCCACGCTGTCATGCCTGCCTATGATCTGACCGGCCTGTGAATAATGCAACGACCAGAGGGAGGCTTCACGTACGGATTACAGTCCGCGTAGACACACACACAGATGAATATGTACAGCAAGACTAATAAACAACCATATTTTATCCATGTGATCACTATATTTCTACTAAGTGATGCACTCGATAAGGATTCTAGTGGATACCAATAAGAGCCTTTTGCATTTTGATCTTTAATTCATTCAGTCAACACATAGACTTCATCCATTCCCTATCAGTCACTTTATTCAAAGTTAAGGCGCTTGCCAAAGCCTGTATATTTCCCTCTCAAAATGCAAGCACATCTCTCAGAGGTAGATGGGAAACTGAACATAAAAGTACTGCACATGCAGATAGCCACAGACGCATACACACCCAGACGCTCATACAAACACATACACATACTGTACACACACATAGTAACCCTCTATGCCCACTAGACCTTGTCCTCCACTTGCTCTTGAAAGATTTAGGATCAAATGGGGGTCTAAGTCATGTCATGGTGTGTTGTTCCCAGTGCTTTGTAGACCGTGTAGGGGCTCCGGGGATCCCCGAGGCTCTCCCTCCCTGCAGACACACAGATGTTACGCAGATGTCAGCCTTTCAGAGCGATGCTATCTGCACAATACGAATTAGCCCGTTAGCATGAGCAAGCCGTTGATTATTTTTTACCATCCCCTGCGAGGGACAAATTTGGTCTGTACAATGCAGAAAAAGACAGAACAGCCTTGGGGCAATGTTAACTGTGCGTGAACATCCAGCATGGGGAGATGGTAATGGCCATGTTGAGATGGCTCTTGTGAGTTCAGATCTTAAATTTTAACGGACAGTACGCTGACAATGTGTTTTGAGGGGCGGTGAGTTTAATAGACAAAACTACAATATCTGACAAATCTAAACTGTGTGTGTTCTTTGTAGGCATGTTTACGGATAAGGTGTTGTCCAATGGGATTTTCCCCCTGAGATGGAACTCAAAACAATGAGGAGATAATCTTATCTCTTTCTCCTTCGACTGAACAGACAAACCTAAGCTGTATACCTGTCACTGTTATGCCACTGTTAGCGTTACTGACGTCGGAGTGAAGTGAGAGAATGTATTCTATTCTCAGTTCGACTGTCAAACAGGCCCCCTCTGACACTCCTGTTTGCCCTCAGATGAACCTCAGAAGTCAGTCGAATTCAAATGTTTCATTTCGAAATATGCTCCTAACTACCAGGCAAATGTCACTTAAGGCTCAGTCATTGCATCTTTAAAGCTGATTCAAATGGGGTACCTTTGTCCATTTATCTGGTAACAGCAGCCACAGTAAGATCTGATCCAAACCAAATAGCAGTGCTTTGAAAGGGGCTAAAAGCCCAAACACAGGAGTGTTGTTTCAGTGTTGTAATATCAGACTGTTTGTTCCTGCTCTTAAAGAAACACAAGGAGCACAACACTCAATTTCTATGGATCCAATCAAAAATGTTGAGGAGGGTCATTATTGAACACATTATTGCATTACAGTACATTACAGTCAGTTAGCAGAAGCTTTTATCCAAAGTGATTAACAAAACGCTCTTCAGACTAGAGTTGGTAAAGAAAAACACTAATCAGTCAGTCCAGCAAGTGCATCCCTTATTTTATTGTCATTTCTGTTTCTTTCTTTGTTTCACTTGTTGAGCATAGTACTTATACTTTATTTGGATCCCATTTGGCTGTGTCTAAAGTTACAGCTACCTGCCTAAAGTATTCAGTTCAGATAAACTCAGCTGTCTTAAACATTTATTTGTTTGGCATGGTCATGTCTGCTAAGTATTTTGAAGCTCCCTGCCGTAACATATCCGGGACAATGCTCAGAGGCAGGGAGCACACACACACACATTGATTTCCCTTAGGAACAGATTAGCATACATCAATCCCCCTTTGGAACAGATTTGCAGACCCGAAGTGGCAGTTGGGGTGGAGGTGGGAGCGTCTTCCCATCACCTCATCGGACAAGCACGGAACCTAACTTTGACATCAGGTCATTAAAACACCATCCCCTTCCCTCGTTGACATGACATTTGATTGTGAACAGGCGTGTCAGTGATCATTGTGTGTAGCACATGCAGTATGACGGCTTACGTCACCAGAGCACAGTTATCTGCATGAACTTTCGCTGAAAGCTCCAATTATTCTCGGCTTGCCTAACAGCCCAAGAAAAAAATATAGAGGTGGAGTGGGTTCAGTGGTACTAACCTAAGCCTGAGGTGCTTTTTCTCACCATCCACAGTCCGCCAACCAAATATCCACAAAAGCAACTGTGTGCTTCAAGTCGACTTTTACAAAAATTGGAGGGATATGGAGGGCTAAGATGTGTAAACAAAAATGAAAATCTTCAATGTATCCAGGGATTTGGTTTAGGATGATGCCATCTGGCTACAGTTAGGAAGGAACATTTCTCAAATTCACAAAAAAAATGGCTAGCTTGAGAATCCCTGTCGGAAGTGGGTCAGGCCAGCAGCCATTGTTGTCAGTGTTTTAGAAAGTTTGAATGTTAGAGTGTTACACTGAAGCAAAAAAAAACAAACAATTTGACAAACTTGGTATGAAGGTCGCTCATGCCTAGTGGGGTAAAATTCTCTTAAACACTTAACTTTCCAATTTGAAAAGCGCTGACACAACTACGGAAATCCAATCCTTCTTGTTATCGGTGCTTCTCCTGTTCTCCTTCTCCCCTGCTCTCCTTAGAGGAGGGGAGTGTTGGGCACGAGGGTGGTAGGATGGTTACAGTTCTGCGTAACAGAGAAGGGATGATGGATGCCTGGCCTCTTCAGTTTGCCAGTGGGGTTGTGAGATTCCCTTCTCAGTTTGCACTGACATAGCTGCGTAAATCAGCTTATGCATATGGGAAACAGGGTATTTAGAGTAGAGTAATTTATCGAGTGTGATTTTGTAAGCTAAATAATAATGTGTATTCTGTGTATAATATAACGTGTCAAACTAATTATATTAGATAGGTTTCCCGTATAATAAAAAAAAACACATGTAGCTATGGGGACAGACATTTGTGATTGTCTTGATAGCAACTGTCCCTTTCTAAATCCTGTTACTGGCCTGTAATGACAGCCACGATTGGTTGGCAACAGGAGTTTATCTCCTGCTGCACAGCCTGTGGAGATATGAGCACTATTGAATAATTGAAGGGAAAATATCTTCTTCTGCTAAATTGATTTATGATGGAAAAGGCCAACGGGTCTGCCATGCACTATGACTGTGTTACTGACCCATGAGCTTACTGAAAGGCCAGAGGGATTATTGGTGGCAGTGCAGCAGCATTGAAATGAGCAGCGTTTGCATCTTCTTCTCTTTTTAAAGAAAAAAATAAAAAAGATTTAGCTATGATATTGGATTGGAACACTGGAAGGCTAATGGTTTTAATAACTTGCCAAAGCATCAAAACTGAATTCAGCAGAGCATTACAGTAAGCCCCAGTGTTTGCTGCACATACATTTTATCACGTGAAACCATAAGGCCATGTTTAATGACAGTTGTCTTTCCTCCCAGGTATCTCCATGCCCATTCCGGTCCTGGGCCTGAGGGACCCCTCCAAGGTCTTCAAAGATGGCAGCTGCACGCTGACCGATAACAGCTTTGTCCTGGTGGGCTCCTTTGTGGCCTTCTTCGTGCCGCTCACGATCATGGTGGTCACCTACTTCCTGACCATCAACGCCCTGCAGAACGAGGCCACACTCTGCCTGGACCAGCTGGTGCCCCGGCCCAAGTGGAGCAGCGCCTTCCCCCTGGGCTTCCTGCCGCAGGCCTCTCTCTCCTCCGAGAAGCTCTTCTTCCGGCGCTCCATAAGCCGCGAGGTGGCGTCCCACGGTGGCTGCAGCACCCGGGGCAGTGTGTCTGAGCCGGCGGCTGGCCGGCGCACCATGCAGTCCATCAGCAACGAGCAGAAAGCCTCCAAGGTGCTGGGCGTGGTCTTCTTCCTGTTCGTGGTGATGTGGTGTCCTTTCTTCATCACCAATGTGCTGGCCGTGGTGTGCCACCCTGCCACCTGCGACCCGGGTGTCATGGGCGGCCTGCTGAACGTCTTCGTGTGGGTGGGCTACCTCTCGTCGGCCGTCAACCCGCTGGTGTACACGCTGTTCAACAAGACGTACCGCGCAGCCTTCTCGCGCTACGTCCGTTGCCGCTACCAGCCGGAGAGGAAGCCGCTGCAGCTCATCCTGGTCAACACCATCCCCCCCATGGCCTACAGCTCCACCCAGCTAGGGGCCCTGGGGAACGGGGCACCCTCCAGTGGCGGGATGAAGGAGTACTCCCAGGGATTTCTGGCCAAGACCATATCCAGCCAAGCCCGAATCCAGAGGGCCACAGACAGAGACGAGAGCTGCGTGTAACTCAGGAAGCACTCTTATAAGCCACCGCGGTGGTTCTGCTGTGCTCTGATGGGATTATTTGTGCGTCTTATCCCATCACTTTTGGCAAGTAAAGCCCCATTGGAACTGTCAGTTCTGAACCAAGGCTTAGTGATGGGACTTATGACCATGGCTTCAGAGAAAGACAGTGACAGAAATATAAAAATCTGCCTCCAGGAAGAGCAGTGCAGCAAACCGACAGCTGAAGTGTAAACAGCAGAGAATGAAACCGGTCCATCGATGAGAAATTAATCCCATTGCTCCCCCCCCCCCCCCCACCATCCCTGTCCTCAAATCTCTGTTGGTATCAGAATTGTGCGTACAGGTGGATAGGTGTATGTTGTAGTTTTATCATCAGCAAATAGGACAGAGCTGTCTTTCAGTATTGTTGTTTACTTTGGGTACAAAAGGCCTTTACAGGGATTGGGTGTGTAGCTGTGATCAATATAAAAGGATGTCTCTATGCATACTGCACTGTAGTTCAGGAGATCAGAACATATTGCTGGCCGAGGGCCGAGGTTCGAGGCTGATTGCACTATGTGTTCTGCGTGCAGTTGCTGTGATCTGTTTATTAAAACGTGTCATGATGAACTTTCTGTCGCCATCTATTGGTAAAGTCCAGCCACAGGAACCCATGAGCCTGTCTGTCACGGCGATGTCCTGTGTCGTTGAATTGATGCTGTTAGCCGCAACAGTGAAACTGGCCATGTTGATGTCGTGTTTTTGTCCCTCGAAGACTTCTACAGAGGGAGTTTGGTGTTACTCAATGGTGTCTATTTTGGCATTGATAGGTGACAGTTGCAGTTTTTGTATGTCAACTTTTATGGAATGCTTCTGTTTTGGACCCAAGATAAAGCTTTTTTCCATGGTTTACAGAGTCTCTTGCTTGGGTTTGTGTATGCCTATGTTTGCGTATGTGTATGCGTGCCTTTGAAGGTGCACGCCTGTTTGTATGTATGGGTATGTGAATAGTAGCTGTTTTTTTGTCATGTTGAATGAGAAACGATTGACAATGAATTGTTGATACAATGTAATGCTCCATTGAGGAACAAAAAGCAAAGTCAACACTCTGTTTTTAGGGCAGCAGACAAAAAAAGATGCCTCTTAAATAGATAATACACTATGAAGCCCTTTTCTATGATTTAGTCTCCTGTGTGCAATTGTGTATGTCTATGTTTATGCAATTGTGTGCATGCGTATATGCACACAATTGCACAAATATATGTATAATACACATAACTGGTATATGAAGTCTCTTAAAAGATATGGTGCATTAAATAACAGATTAATGAACAGAGACAATAAATGTTAGGTTTGACTGCGGACAAATGAAACAAAATAAGGAAAGACGCAAATATTTCAAATCGAACACAGTGGTCAATAAGAGCATGACCTTTGTGCCCAATTAGACTTGGTAGACTTGGTATAATATTTAGGTTCATGAAAGACCCAGTCTACATTTACTCTTAATAAAGAAAGCAAGAGATACTTTTCTGAAACTTCTGGAAGTGCAGTGCACACACTACGTCTTTGGTTGAGCTGGGATATTCGTAAAAGTCAATGGGATTCCTATAATATGTGTCTCACTCGCTCCTCACTCACACACACACAGTGATTTTTGAATCAACTAAACTGTTCGTTTGGCTGCAGTTTGAAGCCACTTATCTCACTGTTACAGTTGAAGTATAACAGCACCTAAGTGAAACTGTTCACATGCTCCATTTCAGCATGCATATCTACGTCTGTAAGTAAACCAAGGCATACTTTGTAGTACGTGCGTGCGTATGTATTACAATGTGTGTATGTGACTGTGTGTGTGTGCAGGTTTGTTTGGTTTGTTGTGAAGGTGTATGACTAAATGTGTGCTTCCTCAATGTGGTCATTTCATTTTCTATAGCATGAATGATGTATTCATAAATGGGTATTGGCTCATTTCAAGCCGGGGTTTGGAGCCATTAGTTAGGATCGTGAAATGCCAGTCCTTATGAAAGATATTATTGACACACACATACACACATCACTAACCTTTAAGTGTGCCATTAAAGCGTCTCCATCTTTATGCATTAGCAATGTATTATTCACTTAGGCCATCAGGCCTCATTTTACACACCTTGCACACGCACCGTTAACGTTATTTATCGAAATAGGAAAAAAAAAAGATGGAGGCACAATGCCTTGAATGAATAAATCCTAAGCATTGTTAAACCTGTCGTGTACTGAATGCCTTTTCCTTGGCAGAGAGAAGGTCAAACCTTTTTATTCTCTACCCTACCACGCCAAAGTTATGAAAATTAAGTTATTCAGAGTTTTAAATATTGTAAAATGAATTGCTCAGGAGTCCCTATCCCTGGAGATAAAGAAGTGAGGAAAATATATAGTTATTGGAAATCTAATGAGGGCATACTGGAAGAAAGCGATGTGGACACATTAGATGCGACGAGAGAAAAGACTTGGGAGTTCCAAAAAGTTCTTCTTTTTCTGAAACCCTACGGGTGTTTAAAAGAAAATGTATCAAATTTAATTAAATGACAAAATTACACAGTTAATCCCGGATGCGTAATAAGATATAAGGCAGGTTCGGGCCACGAGGTAAATGTTCATGGCACACTGTTAGATTGCCTCCAGACAGTGAAGATCAGTGCATACCCAGATATGACTCAGGATGACACAACCTTTCACCTGGGTGCATGGGAGCCATATCCCAGTTACCCCAGTGTCCCCTCTCCACACTGTATTCTGAAAACGCAATCCCCCGATATACAGATTTAACTCTGCTGTGTGTAAGCCTGCAGAGAAATGGAGGCGTAAACAAAGAACTGTTAGTCACGCCAAAAGTCTTGAGTGCGTCAGTATATTCTGAGGTCCTTCAGCATGGGAGCCATTTAGGACTGACTAACATCTTGGATCGAAGGCTCTATTGGATGCAATTCAAAGAGAAAGGCATGGTAATCAATTCAGTGTGCTTCTATATGGATTGGGCTTTGCTTTCCGTCCAACACGTTCCATGTTTAGTTACCTCTGTAAACATACTATCTTTATTGGGTTAAACATGGGGCGCCAAACCAGATCACATTCATCGTTGCCCTGGCTAGCTCTCTCAAGGGACCTGGCCCTAATGGAAAGCGTGTGTGACAATGTGTTTGGTGTGCGTGCACAGACTCCTCCATGAACAGTTGCAACTGGCTTTATGTGCATGTGTGTGTGTGTGTGTGTGTGTCTGTAGCGAGAGAGAGAATACAGGAGAAAGACAAATACAGAAAGAGAGGTCACAGTATGCCTAATAAAAGAATGGTCTGGCATTTTGTTGGTCATTATATTTGTATGTATATATGCGTGTGTGTTTGTTTATTTGTGTGTGTGCCTGTGTGTGTAATAGGCGGTGTTCATGTGACAGTATATTCTGATCACATAAGCCCCATTGATAATGTGTTGGAAAATACTACATTCCTTGGATAATTGAAAAGTTAAAAATGTATTTCTTTTTTGGGCATTCAGAACATCGTTTTTCTCCCAAGCATAATAAATGTTTGATAGCTCTACAGACTAATGAATGGTTTTCACCTAAAGTTAGTTAAGGCCATTCCTCTCTTTCCTCACAGAAAACAAGATAAGGCAGACTCACAGAATAGATACTATAAATCATCATGTGGTTAATGACAAGACGGGAGGGATACAATGGGGCACCCGATGGAGAAAGAAAAAAAGACACGACAGTGGAGTTAATGAGTTCAAATACAGGTAACAAAGGAGGTGAAGAAAAAGATGGGTGAAACCCTTTGATTGTGCCTCGACTTTGGTAAAAAAAACAACAACAAAGCATTGAATCGATTCCTATCCTTACTTGAACACCTGGTATCATCGTGGAAAATGCCACCCATCATGATTGTAATTATTGCCTTATAGCTGTAACTGTGTATGTGTTCTGTCCTTGGACTCTATACTCCAAGTGGGGAGCTGTGAAGTAGACACCGCAATGCATCGACAACCAACATTATTCATCTCTTTTCATCCATGGTAAGTAGAAGACGGCGGTTGTATCTAATCTGCTCTTGGCTTGTCTATGCTTTACCTCTGGATGGTTTGTGGAGCAGAATTTGATTCGGTTTCTTACCCCATTATCTCACTTAGCTCCCCTGAGGTTGGACAGTGGTGGATCACGTTAATGGTTGATGGATTATTCTAGAATATACACGCCGAGCATACACAACGAGGATGCATGCTTCCTAGACGAACATGTGTGATAGTCCTATGTAAATATCAGCAAGCACCTGGGCCATATGGGGAGGAAATAAGAAGGTGAGTTTACGGTCAATACAAATAATTTACTTTTTCATGCGAAAAAAGGTGTAACAAATAAAAACCATTGGCTTATGTTGAACTAAAACATAATACAATTAGGATCAAATGATCTGAGAGGAGGTCAGTGCGTTCACCGCCTCATACTGTGGGAGTCTCACCATACGATGGACGAGTCACAAGCCACTCAGCTGTACCGCTGCTGTGATGGGTGGCACCCCTCCAACAAACAGGACCGCCATTGCTACAACCCATTACTGAATAATCCTCACCTACTCAATCCTCACCTACTCTTTTTTTACCTGTAATTTAACCAGTTAAATCCAACTGAGCACAGGTGCTCTTTTGACTAACTCACTTTGAAATTGACCAGGGCACCTTCTTGCTGTGAGGCATCAGTGCTAACCACTGAGCCACCATATCTTCAACCTCTTGACCATGCCTAATGAATTTGCCCTGACTGACAAAAAAAACATTTTTAAAGCCTTTTGGGCTAGTTTACTTTTATAACTTTTAGGTCATGTATTAAGTTAGATAACACATCCCTCAGACAACTTCATGGGCAAAATATTTGTTGAGTATCATTCTTTTGTTGTGATCCAAACATTTTATGAAAGGGCGCCACATGCTCTTGGAATTTGCAATAGGGTACTGACAAGACACAGAGACAGCATGGAGACAGAGAGAGAGAAAAAGAAAGAGCAGCCCAAATGAAAAATCTAAAATATGATTTTTGTATTAGGTTAATTAATTTGCCGTGTGTGTGTGTGTACATACTAGTTTTTCTACTTTAGTGAGGATCGAAAAGGGCGTTTTACTATTTAGATGAGGACATTTTTGACTTGTGAGGACCAAATGACTGGTCATCTCGTCTTCTATCTTTAACATAGAGAGAGAGAGAGCACATGGTTGCATTGGCATCAATGATGTCAGCAAGAAATCAAATCAAAAGAGGTTTACATCCACCCCCACTGTTCCATCAAATTAATGGAATCCTTTCTACTGCCTGCTTACCCACAGTGCATAGCATGGCTTCCAGTTTTATTTTTCCAACCTATCCTGTCCACTTGAATAATGCAGCCAGGTTGTGGTTTATAAATTTTGTGTTTTAGTTTTGTTCTATAGATTAATTTTGTTAATGCATCCACATGACAGCATTCTCTGGGCACAAATAATGGCTATCAAATTCACACTTTATTTTGTGCCCGGGTGTGTTTTTTTCAAACTGATCCTTCCTGTGATCTTCATGTAACTATTTCATGTAACTATTTAAGTGAAATTGCCCAGTGTGTTGTTGCTGGGTTATAAGGACAGCTAGAGACCAGTTGGTTAACTAGTGGCCGTGGATCTGTGTGTCAGCTTGCTAGTTAGCGAGTCACCACCTGCTACTACAAACGTTACCACCACAATGACGGCTCCAATGTATGCACCACAATGCACACACTTTTTAGCTATTCCTCACAATTTTCTCTACATATCCTTTCACCAGTACTGGTAAAAAAAATTATAATAATATATAACACGGCACAAAATATGCGGCACTAGCTAACTAATTGACTAGCTGGTGAAATATCAGGGCCAGGTGGCATCAACTTTGTCCATTGGTTTAGGTGTGTCCTCTTTATTGTATGCCTAGTAAAATGATTATTACCACTGTTTGTGGAAGATTTATAAGAAACAAAACTTTGTATTCAGTCATGAACACAATATAGCCTACTTGATGCATTCGTGTAGTTTTAGATTGGGTAGCTGAACAATATTAAACTCCCATCTTAAGTGTTGTAAGCATTGTTTCCATTTACATGTCACGTTTCCTTTAAAACTCAGATTTCATTAGTCGACATGAGCAAGAGGAAGGCATGTGACATTCGTCAGTTTTTTGGCAATCAAAAAAGAATATTAAGTGCAAAGTTAGAGATGGTAATACTGAAAATATTCAGTGGGTACATGGCACAAATTGCTGCAAAAAACTGTAATTTATGTGCTGTTCTATTAAGCATCAGTGTTGGGCTGTAACTGAGTACTGAGTGATGCATTCCTGTGATGTGATTACTTTCACCAGTAACGAGTAGTGTAAGGGATTACAATTTCCAAAACAGTCAATTATATTACAGTTTCTAATCCAACTAATGTGATGTAACTGCATTGCAATGATATTCTTTTTTTTTGTCCTAGATAGGCTATCTTATGGTGACGATTTTACGTGCGGCTGGTCAGAGTAGGTCACGTCAGCTACTAGCACAGATGCACTTCTTGCAGCTGCCAGTTGCCCAACGTTCAATCTTCGATAGCTGAAAGATGAAGGTGCGAGAGCTTGTGAGGGGGATTCTGACAGCAGTGTCACACTACTGAACTGAATGATGACGTTGGCACCGCTCTAAGGTGCGTGTCCCTGCTTCCAAAGCGAGAGCAGGCTCTATGACACCTAACGTTGCGTTTTCCTAATTTTATCGAATCAATCAACATATAGGTCTAATTGATATTTAACGTCTACTGCTTCAGGAGACCCCTGGGCCAACCAAGCCCGAAAGGCCTCCTTCAGTCTGACGGCTTCCTTCACCGCTAGTGTCCACCAGCGGGTTCTTTGGTTGCCGCCACGACAGGCACCGACGACCTTCTGACCACAACTCCTAGCAGCCGCTTCCACGATGGAGCCCGAAGAAACAACATGGCACAGCCCGAAGAAACAACATGGAGCCGCTGCCCTGTGGACCCACCACCTGCAGGGATAGACATCGGGGTCAGATGCAATGCCAATCGGGTGGCAGGCATAGGCGGGGACCTAGGTGGGCTGACCCCTGGCATCGTTGACTGGTCTTAGGGACGTGGAATGTCACCTCTCTGGTGGGAAAGGAACCGGAGCTAGTGCGGGAGGTGGAGCAGTACCAACTAGACATAGTTGGGCTTACCTCTACACATGGCACTGGTTCTGGAACCCAAGTCCTGGAGAGGGGCTGGAGTCTTTTCTCTTCCGGAGTCGCCCAGGGTGAGAGGTGCCGGGCAGGTGTGGGGATTCTTACACGTCCCCGGCTGGGCGCTGCTGTGTTGGAGTTTTCCCCGGTGAACGAAAGGGTCGCCTCTTTGCGACTACGAGTCGCTGGGGGGAAGACTCTGACTGTTGTTTGTGCTTATGCACCAAATGGCAGTTCCGAGTATCTGGCCTTCTCGGAGTTGCTGGGTGGGGTCCTGGAAAAGGTACCATCTAGTGATTCTATAGTTCTGCTGGGGGACTTCAACGTCCATGTGGGGACGATGGAGAAACCTGGAGAGGGGTGATTGGGAGGAATGGCCTGATCTAAATCAGAGTGGTGCTTTGTTGTTGGACTTCTGTGCTAGGCATGGATTGTTCATAACGAACACCATGTTCAAGCATAGGGAGGTTCATAAGTGTGTGTACCTGTTACCAGAGCACCGTAGGCCGCAGATCGATGATCGACTTTGTGGTCGTATCGTCAGACCTGCGGCCGTATGTCTTGGACACTCGGGTAAAGAGAGGAGCTGAGCTGTCAACTGATCACCACCTGGTGGTGAGTTGGATC
>JAVQIZ010003686.1:0-19831 GCA_036023535.2 Galaxias brevipinnis
GGTGTGTGTGTGTGTGTGTGTGTGTGTGTGTGTGTGTGTGTGTGTGTGTGTGTGTGTGTGTGGGTGTGTGTGGGGTGGAGGTAAGGGGCATCTCCCAATCAGCCTAGCCGTAATGATGAACACTTAGATGCTCCAGTCAAAGAGGCTTCTTTATAGTGTTCTGCCCACGTGTAGCTGTGGGTTTTACATGGGGGTTTGACAGCTGGCCCCCCCACTGTGTCTTCCCTTAGGCGTCCCAATGATTGGAATCTAGGATCCTAGAGGGAGTCCTTTGATCCCCAGCCTGCGCACTGCAGGGAAGTCAACATTGCATGTCATCAAGGCGCGGACCAGCCCTACAAGGGGACAAAGTCGGACAGCTTTTCTGTGTAACCATTATAATAAACAATAGCCGCCTTAATACGCACCTCATTTATGATTCACATAACAAGATCAGAGGCAAAGCTTACTCTGCCGTTGACCACCATATACAATGTATTCTCTATTGTAACAGCCCAGCAGGAATGCTTGGAAATATGGAAAATGTTATGTCTGAAAGTGAGAGGTAGTAAGCTAATGCTTGCAAAGTTTACAGTAGAAGAGAAGACTGCACAATTAAATAATATTGTATAAAACTAGTAACAGAAGTGATATTTCAATAAAAATGAAATAGTGAGTGGAATTTATGCACAATGACACAAACAAACCAAACTGATGTGGCACACAACAACTACAGGTTGAATGCAAAGTCAGCCAGCATGATATAAAATCCATGCGGACAACCATTTGAGGGTTACAATTCTTCTAATTTAGGTTATGACAATGCATAATTTCAGTTGGCTGAACTGTGAAAATTGTGAAAATCTGTGAAAATCTGTAGGGTTCATAGGGTAAGCAAATTACATTGCACGTAATAGTGCTGAACACGGGATGAATGGAGCCTTTATGGTCATAGAGAAAACCTCTCCCTGGGGGCATGACATTTTTGAGGGTTTTCCCCCTTAAAAACAAACCGGTACACTTGAAAGGTAAAGGTAATTTCCACTTCCTATCCCGGGATAATGCTGCTGGAACGGAATAAAACGTTCTCATTCATTGCAGTTTAAACTCAAGCAAGATGTTTTGTAAAGCGAGTAGGTGTAAACCCAGAAAAAGTAAGCAATACATTAGGATAGATTAATTTATTCCTTGGGGCTACTTTTTCCACAAGTGACATCTCTTGTTCAAACTTACCGTTTTGTTCTTTAAGACTTGGATGCTGAAATTTGCTGCTGTGACTTGACTCAGCTCCGGAACCATTTTGTTGGAGAAGCGATACAAGTAGGATTAATAATGAAAGGATCATTTGGATTAGTGGTCGTCGGCAATTACAAAGCACTGTTGACGGGCTGTTTTGCATCACCATGCAAAGACGTCTTTTGCTTTTGGGGGACACCAATGCTGTTTGGGGCACATTTGTAGAGGATACACGCAAATTATAATCCACATACTCTTATTCAATACTTTAGACGAAAAAAAAAGAAAATATAAAAAAATTCCGTTAAAATCCACTTCAGAATGACGTGTTCGCTGTATGTTCCTCGCGTTTCTGATTCGTAATCATGCGCGCAGTGCGCACCTGTTGGCTTCAAAGGAAAGTTGGTTGAAAGTTTAGAGAACGTTTCTAAGTCGAGCTAATGCGCCTGGATATGATTACATATCTCGTCAGTCACAAAATCAATCGAAATCTATCACATGCAACTTTGATTCAATTGTCCAAGTCAATCGGTTTCCCAGTCCGTGACTTTTCTATGTGAAACTTTGGTCCTGAGACCTGTTAACGACACAAACCTTCAAACCTCACATTACATAGCACACACGAGAAGAGTACAGCAAAAGCAAATTGCTACAGTCCATAAAATGAGCAATATGCAACACAAACATAACTTCTGTTGTCGGGTATGGTCTTGGTTCAGATGTTGATGAAGACTGCGCTAACCTTCGTAAAGCTAGGCGAATGGTCTAGAGTTTTTGGAGACAGCCGACTGACGACAAAACAGGTGCTACATATAAAGTAAAACTCCCTCGGAAAGGAAACTCCCTGTGAGGTTAACTATTGCCTTGCTGCTACCCCGAAGGCAAAAAATTATGATCAAAATAAAAAGTTAATGAAATATGCAAATTATCTATACTTTGTTTACATGCACTTTTCTAAGTTTGTTAACTGTATATTATAAGTTCTAAAGGCTTCATGATTCCGTTAAAGACAGATTTTTTTTAATGTTAGCCTTACTTTTAATCTAGTATTAAGAAAACTGCCATAATTATTTTTTATATAAAAATGCAAACTAATACAATGCAATTAATTGTGCATGTTGTTTTGACAAGCATTGCTGAGTTCCTCTCCTAATTTTTATGCAATGCATTGCACTTTTTACTTTCTGTTTTGTACATAATTTTGCAAATGTACGCATGTTTTATAAAACAAAGGTTTTATACATATTTATTCGATAGACCTATTCCTTAATGTCTACATCATGGTCCACATCTTTTCACCACACAAAAAAAGTTAGAATGATGTATAATGCCTCTGTCAGGGGAAAGGTTTAAAAAACGTTTCAATTTGTAATATCAAAGCTTTAGACACCGATGTTACCATTCCCCTTCTGTTCCCAATTTCCCCTCTCTCACAAGCACAATGCTGTACCTCATCACATGTGTTTCATGTGGTTTCCATCATTCCATTGTCGTTGGAATCCAGAAGTGTGCATATCCCCACTGTACGTTTACAGGGCAGCACAGACTAAACAATCAAAGGCAGTTGCAGACACACTGAACTTATTCAATAATACATATGATGCAATGCTGGAGCAATTCAGCTCCATGCTCCCCTGTTGCTGAGTAATTACTGCCTTTAAAAAAAATGTGTGCGAAAGTGGCCACTGTGGAAATCTATAAGGGCCTAAATGTTTTTGAATCAAAGTTAATTACCTACATATACTGTCATAGAGCCATTTGATGTATTTTGCCCCTGTGGAGAGTGGCATGTACGGAGGTTCCCTTGTGCCTGCTGCATGGGCCTAGTCCCTTTGTGTAAAAGAGAGTATCACATTCCAGCCCAGCCAAAGCCTGCAGCAGATGTCAGCACTTCACATTGTGGAATCTCTCTCTCTCTCTCTCTCTCTCGCTCTCTCTCTCTCTCTCTCTCTTTCTCTCTCTGCGTCCCTCCCTCTATCTTTCCCTTCTCTCCCCTTGTGCATGCTTTCACAGAGAGAGACACACACACACACACACACACACACACAGTCTCTCACCCCTCGGAGGTTTTGTCTATGAAAGCTTGGTATTTTGTCTCCCCGTCCACATTTGATTGCTACTTCCATGGTGGTCCAGTCAAATGCAGACACTTTGATACAAAAAAGAGATGTAATAAACAGAGGAAATTAGAAACAAGACAGACCTTTGGGTCACTGAAAACATACAAAGACATGCCAGCCAGAGGGCTCTCTGCTAAACATGCTGGGAATGGAAATGTATACAATAGAAAATTCACTGTCGCCAGCTCACGGTTAAATCCAATTATTTTTGACAGGGTTTTTTGGGACATTCGGTCAAACAGGCAAATGCCCCATGACCCTGTAATGCATGCTGCTTTTATAATCCTGGCAGTGGAAAATGATTTGGGTGTTTTCAAAAGAAGGACATTGTATTCAAATCATTGTAAATTATTATACCAGGAGGACAGGGGTCAAGTTGATTTATGTTGAAAACTTCAGCAGCAAAAACACTGTTCAGTCGAGTAAGAAGCCTATTTCAATAACAAGGTGACGTTTTAATTATTGGTAGGAGCCGTGCCATGCAGTCCATTCATAAAGAAAAAAGTAATTTCTAATTTCATCTGATCATTTGTTACAAAGTGAAGACTTCAGCGTCTATTAGGATGATGAAATAGGTGATTACATACTTGACATTTTGATATTTGTATAGTATAGATTCTAGGTATCATCTCAATGTGGTATATCTGCAGTTTACACTTGGTTCTCAAATACAAATACATGACCAGTCAGTGTGTCATTGTGTCAACAATTACCCCACTATATTATTGACATTTGGCTTTGAGGCTGGAGACACCTGGTGGTGCCCCAAGAAGCTACAGTCATGTCTTGACCCATTGGCTTTGCCTAAATATGGTAGATGGATCAAGCCTACCCATTGGTCCATCATGACATAGCTGCTAGATAGATGAATGGATGGAATGTGAGACCCACAGAAACAGTATTGTCCAAACTTGAGAAACTCTAAAGGTGCAAGGGAGAACCTGATGTTCTAACTTTGTTGGTCAGGGTAGACATTTACACTTTTGTACTGTATACACAATGCCTTTGAGAAATATTGGCACCATAGGTAAAATACCTTTGTTAGGTTTTCTGTGCCCCTTGATCTAAACTCCATTGGAAATCTAGATCTAGAGAGGACTTTCCCTAAGCAAGGACCAAAGATTCAAGATGTACACAGATTTTGAATAAAACTGTCATGGCCAGTCCAATCTCCAGACCTGAACCATATTGAAAACTTCTGGAATGTGATAAAGAGGAAGATAGATGGTCACAAGCCATCAAACAAAGTCGAGCTGCTTGAATATTTTTGCACCAGGAGTGGTATACAGTCATTCTCTGTCAAGGACTTTCTATCCAAACAAGATATTGAGCCAACACTATGTCATTTCCTAATGATAGCAGAAATGGAACCTGCATGCCAAATATAATACCGATTTGGTTAAAGTGCTTGACATAGTTTTGGAATAGCGCAAGGGTGTCCATCAGACAGATGGATTTGGCCAGGCATTGAACTTTTGCCAGACAACATTAAACAATCCTTGTGCTTGAAAGTTTGTGTCTTGATGACAGTGTTTGTATCCGCGGTGATAAAATCAATTGATCATCATGCACATGGTGTTGGCTATTTTGTATAAGCAAATGGAATGCTCTGTCAATCTGAACAATTTTATACGAGGATACACCAACATGTATGAAACGCACACATTGTTTGAAAAATAAGTAATGCTATTACGATAGAAAATCTGGCATGAATTGGTTTAAAATGAAATACGTAAAAGTGTTTTATTGAACAAGAAGAGACAAAGCCTAACTGTTGACTAGATTCAAGAATTAGGTAATGCATGGAATTAGTTTTTATTTCAGAGGAATACTGTGGGTCATCTTTCTATCTTTTTCTGCCTCACGACCAACTAACCAAATGTAATGATGGACTCATGCATACCAGCACACACACACACACACACACACACACACACACTGTATTTCCTGGAAGCTAGCAGGCTATCAGTTTGGTCCATGTCACTAATGCCCATCCCCCTTTACTTTCCTGAGGCGGATGCATTTCTAATGAAACCAGTATGCCAGTATGGATAGTAAGTTACATTGAGAAGGTGATTTATCAGTAGGTCATCAATTCACAATGTTGCAGTAAAATAGACAGTTGTTCAATATTCTACTGACTGTAGCAACTAACAATAAATATTCCCTGCTGTACTTACATCAGCACTGAATTAACAGACAATAGGGATGTACTTTTTCTTTTTTACTAGTGCAAAATTTGCCATTTTAACATCTAGGCCTACTTGTGATGATAAACGGAATCGTCATAAAAAGAGAATGATTTGTTCTCTTTACCCGTAAATGTATTAGTAGTGTCCTTACATAATGGGCTTACACATTTTATTGTGGGCATTGAGTGGTTTTCTGTGGTGCTGGTACGAGTGATGTATTGCATTTTTTATGTGCCGAAGTCGACTGCGCATGTTGCAAGACAGGTGCACACAACATACGCAAAGCCTCCATCTTGGGCATCCTTGAGGAAATAGATCAACAGACACCCTACGTTTGACCTTAATAATAACCAAAACAGTCTTTGGCCGAAATGTGAATTTTTCCTGCAAAAAAAACTAACAAAAAAAAACAAAAAAAACCGAAATCGTGTATTCACGCGCAGAGGAGAACCAAACGATGGAAAAGTAAAAGCCTCAACTGGTCATGAGAACACAATATCGAATAGGCTGCAGTATTTGCACTGTCAGCTTTTTCTACTCGTTCTAGTTTTCTATCATCATAACTAGTAACGAAATGGTAAGTGATACGCATAAGTCACGTATTTATTTCGTCCACATTCCGAGGCATGACATTCTTTCTTTGAGTGCTTACGATGGCTATGTGAACGACGTATGTTTTTTTTTCGTATGTCATGGCATCTTCTCACTGCATTCCGTCATTATAGAGCGTGGTAGTGGTCTCGGTTCCAATCTAGTTGATTGTATCCTTATGGTTTGCCTGAGATGCAGGGCATATGTTATGCATCTGCTCCTACCTCTTCTCTTGTTGCAAAAGGACCTGATGCAAATTGCAGCCACAGGTTGTGATGTATTAATACTCGGTATATAGTAGGCCTGCAGCTGTCTGTTATGGAATTATCTCGATTAACTGTCATCGACCCCAAGGACAGTAGCTTAGGCCTGTATGACAGCATAGAAGAAGCTTCATCATGTTATACAAAAAGTGGAATTATTTGCAATGGAAATATACTGCATACTCCAGATTTAATTTGATTTAAATTGAAGTAATTGTTTACAACAGTGGATAGCTACCTTTTAATGTGGCATTTTGACATTTAGCCTAGTGGTTTTGGTCATGTGTTCTGAAGGAAAAAAAGTACAATATGCCATTTTAATTTCAGTAGTCTACACTAGTTCTTATTCGGCATGTCTGTAGTCCACTGTCCAGTAGTTCAGATTCAGAAGTTGGATAATTGTTGACCTAAACCCATAGATAACATAGGTGAAGCACAGGTAACATAGGTGAAGCACGGTTGTGACAGCTCCACTTAATTTAACAGTCCCAAACATAGAGCATCACTCTCCCAGATTTTCATACATTTTTAAAGTTACCATAGAAGAGAAGCCTTATATCTTCAAAGAAATGTATGCTACCTTAACCTCAACAAACATATAACACCGTATTCTGACTAATGTCCAGTGATATATTCTCTTATATGCAAATGCACATCCCATGGATTCTAAAAAAGAATGTACCGGAAAGGGAACAGTGGAACAGGAGGAGAACTTAAGATCTTCACCAGCTTAGAGAATCTGGGCTAATGGAATCATTGGCAACATATAACTTGTTTGGAGAGTGATTAGATCCCAATTTAAATAGGTGAGGCTTGATGATGATGATGATGATGATGATGATGATGATGGTGATGGTGTGTGTGTGTGTGTGTGTGTGTGTGTGTGTGTGTGTGTGTGTGTGTGTGTGTCTGTCTGTGTGGCTGTCTGTGTCTCTGTGTCTAGTTAACCAGTGAAAATTAATACAGTAATTTGCAACATAGTTGCAAAGAGCAGATGGCTCTTTTATTTCAAATATGTGAATGATTGTACACACTCACATGTAAGCAGGGGCACCATTCTCTTATTTTGCATATTAAAATTAAGGAAATTAAATTGTCTAGCTGAGGTGTTATTTCCTGGGAAAGAGAGAAACAGAAGTGTGGCACGATTCAAAAAATAAAGGAGGATGATGATCAATGTGAAGGAAAGGTGCAGACAAGGACTTGGTTGGCACGGATAGAGAGTGTCTAGACAGCCAACTGCCAGTCAAAAGTTAAAATAGGCTAGGCAGTAATGTTTCTCACTAAAATGTTAAGTTGGTTAAATTGTGATGACAGTACTTTATAGAATGTATCGCTTCTCCTCTAAAGCTGCTTTCTGGATTTTGCTCAGAAATTGTGCGGATTTCTGATCTGAGATGGCATTTTTTGTTGTTGGTTCTGTCAGGTCAAAACGTTCTTTGTGTCCCCCAGGCAAACCGTTTGACCAACTTCAAGATGAGCGTGAAGCAGCTGGCCATCTTGCTCCTCCTGGTTTTCGTTTGGATTGAGGAAGGAACCGCAGAGAAAGGAACAAAGAAAGGAAAGAAGAAAGGCAAACAGGTTTACTGTCCTTCGTAAGTATAGGATCTTACCTCAATATGGACAGTTGTATTCCCTAAGTCTGCAATGTGGTTCCTACTGATGTAATATGAACATCAGATGTTTACATCATGTACCTATACCCAGCCCTTGAAATGTGATCTAAGTAGAGACAGACCTGTGCTAAAGTTATGTAATATCTCTGCCTCAAAGAACTAGATCTCCAAAATATTTGTCTTCTCATTCCCTTATTAAATTGGCAGCACAATGTTTGACAATGAAACCACTTCAAACAAGGAAAACCCTTTTATATAACTACAGTGTTGGCAAGTGTAAGCTTTATGCCTTGTTTGGAACGCCATACTTCTATTGTTATCCGGGCAACCAGTTGGTTCCAGTAAAGCTGAAGTGCTTTAGGTTTATAAAAAAAAAAAAAAAAAAAAAAGGATTGTAGTTGAGGGAGGATTAAAGGAAACATGAGAGGTTTTACTTTGATCAGGGGAACCGCAAAACATGCAACCGCTCGTATCCAAATTCCCGCTGAGCACTTCTACTCATCCTCGGTGCAAGATAAGGTTTACATAATGATATGTAAAGTGCTCAGGGAGTCTGACTCCCTGGCAGTGTAAGTTGGTGCCACCCACGAAGAGACCTCGACTTTTTTCCTTCTTTCCTCTGCCAAGTCCCATTCCTCCCATCACTGCTCGGGTCACTGTTCTTTCAACAAAGCAGACTTAGATCAACTTGAATGCTTTAGGGGTTTCCTTGAAAGTCTTTGGAAGTTAAAAGGTAATAGACTCAGGTGATGCACAGAAATTCACAGGATTTGACTGTTATGAGATCAGTGCTGTGTTTTCAATACATGTGCTGGCCTGTGGCACTCAGCCAATAGCTACTACACAGTGTTTTATTTTAGTACCCACAAGGTCTTAAAGATGAAAAAAAAAAAATCCCCTAAAAATATTGGATGTACTGTATGTTCCCGCCAACATGTTCTGGACTACATTTTAAATGCTTATTTCAGTGACATAACCTGTTTGTTCGGTTGGCGTAGTTCAAAGTGGCAGTTTAATCAGTAAACGGTGGCTCAATAGTTTAATCAACTGGTCTGCAAAGTACACGTCTACACCCATAATCCAGGAGGAATTTGACCTGCTACGTAATGTGGTCTAGAGTTCCGCCATCTCTTTCTTCTTCTGCAGACAGCTGTCACCCGAGGATCTGGCACGGGTCCCAGAGAATTCAACCAGTAACATCTTGAACAGGTTACTGATTACCTACGATCCCAGAATCAGGCCCAACTTCAAGGGTAAGCATCTCTTGTCTCCTTTTTTTTTGAGTTCTCTCGTTCCTCCTTCTCCCTTCACGTTGCCTTTTTTTTAAAGATCTGTTTCTCTCTGGTGGGGGTTTCACCTAGTGTTGGCTCTTTGGTAGGCAACTGCTGGCGCCCGATAGCTATTGGTTCTGGTTCTGGTTGAATTCCATCAGCGTTGTCAGCAGCGGCCTAGCCATCACTGCAAGATGGTTTAAATGGAATTGACTTTGATGGACAGTCTGTGATTCTAGCCATTTTAAGTCCCTTGAAAGGTAATAAATCTAAATAATTTGTTTTTGAAACGAATTTTCAGACAGAATGTTGTTGTCCCTGCTTTAATGCAAAGCATATGGCAGATTTAGCAGTATTCTCATCGCTAGGAACCTGAAAACTTGCATAAAACTGTATTTGTTCTCTAATGAAAGATCAAGATCGCTATGGTAGCATTGCAGTGTATTGCAACCCCCCCATAACATCCTGTGCTGATTTATCCCCAACAACTGTCCCCTCACAGTCTCTCCAGGGCCTGCCGGTTGTTGTTGTTGTTGTTGTTGTTGTTGTTGTGTGCAACAATAACCTTATGAGGACCTGCTATAGCTCCCACCAGTTAGCCATCAGGTCTAAATATCAATGCGAGATGAAAGCTCATGCCATCCATTAACGTCAACGTTATAATATTTCCAAATTACATTTTAAAGTTGTTTATTGGGCATCACATTTTTCTGGGCCTTTCAAATAGAAAGTTACTTTTATCGCCAGGGGGACATGTTGTACTTGAAACACCGTCATTGCTCTTTGGATATCAAGGTGATATTGTGTTCGGACTAAGTCATACAACAGTTCAGGTTTGAGTGAGAAGGCGTCAACACGACTTTAAACACCTTGCATGATGGTGAGAGTATTTTTGGGCAGATACTCATGTTCTTGTTCATGTTTTTAAAGGCATTCCCGTGGAGGACAGAGTGAACATTTTTATCAACAGCTTTGGGTCAATCCAGGAGACTACCATGGTAAGACGATTCTAACTTGATCAGTGAACCCTGTTGACAAGCCAAAGTTTACCAGTGCAGAGATGTATTGCATGCGTTCAACATGTAACGTGTATGAGATCATTTAACAAGCAGCCATTTTGGAGACGGGGCTTTTTTCACAACCTATTTATGCAATGACTTAATTTGTGATATTGCCTTCGGAATGCTAATGTTTAAACTCAAGGACGGCTCTGTTTGATCCTGGGCCACTTAGGAGATATTAAAGTAAATGCTGTTGAAAATGGGCTGCTTATAATATTGCTTTCCATTGTCTTCTCATTTGTAGATGGTGTGAGGAGAGTGCAGCTAACTGTATCATGCATTATGTTTTCAAGGTTAATTGAATGGCTTCAGAAAGGGAGTGTCACAAAACTGTCTGACAATATTTTAAAATTTGCAGCAGCCAACCATGCAACAGACATCCAGCCAAACTGACTAACAGTATAATATAGACTCGTTATGTACGAGCAGACAAAATAAAAATGTAGTGATACAATCCAGATTTGATCACAGTATTAATATTATTCAATACAGCTAGTGTGATTCTGTACAGACAGCTCTCATTAGGGATATGGACTATGGTGTTTCTCGATGTGCTTGGGCCAGGTGTGTTCTTCAGTTCTGGAGGAGACATGCCTGTTGAAATGTCTCCCTGCTTTAGTTTTAGTTTCAAGATATGAAACTCATAACAAAGCCTTAGCTCCTGTCTCCTGGAATGTCTCTCTCCCCTGTTCACTAAAAACATTTCCCTTGGCTGTAGATCAGTGGCGTGTCTTAAGGGGCACAGGAACACTTGGTGCCAGCAGTGGGGGGATTTCACAACGCGGCCGATTACAGTGATAGGTGTCGCATGACGAATGACGAAAACAGTGAAAACCAAAGCAGCACTTATTTTTGTAGTGGAATAAGTGTTTAGCTGCGGAGACATAGAGGGGGGGGGGGGGGCGACAAAGACAGACTGGCAGAGAAAGATAAACAAAATGAGAAATATGGATGTTTTTTTCACTGCCTTGCTTTGCTATCCTTAAGACCATAAAACGCACAAGTGTGAAAGAGCAAAGGCGTGGAAGACATACCAGGGGCGGTTTAGACTGAGGTCTCCTCATTTATATATCACCCAACAGAGCCCACCATTTCTGGAAATATTGAATGGTCATTATCACCTCTGCTAAATGCTCTTTTATTGCTGTGCACTCAGTGTAGTTAACACACCACTTTTCACTTTGTGAGCTGATTCGCCTGGAGAGGTTGACAAATTTGATGTAGCCTGGCACTATAAATCTCATGTCACCATGTTTGATGAAACCTCCTCGTTGAGTCTCTCTCTTTGACTAGACATTGTGGGTGTACTAAATCTTCCACAGGGTTGATCGTGGGGTTGGCAGTTTGAGAGCAGGCGGAGGACAACATCTCACTTAGTTTGTTTCTCAAAGGGTGGAATTAGGATTGCAAGGGTTTTTAGCTTTTTGTGTTTGTGAGGAAACAATCTACAGTACTGTAGCTTTTGATTTGATTTGCATTGTTTTATATAACTTTATTTTACATCTCGTGCATGTTATATCATGGCTCTATTTACGTAAATTAGGTATTTGTGGGTCCTGAAAAGTTTCTGTGAAATGGCCGAAAACACACACACACACACACACACACATATAAATGGGGTTTGGGTGTATTTATTTGACTTGTCATCAATCTTCACATTTCATATTAATAGGCTCTCCCTGCACCTGGTCCCTGCAAAGTTTGATGTATGCCATCAAAGGCACAGCAAATGTCCAAAAAGGTACCTGAGTGATACATGCTCTCGCTACTAACACAGAGAGGGCTGGTCTAATAAGGCTTGCTAATGAGTGGTGTGTCATCTGCTCCATTATGTTGCTGTTTTAGTAACCTTTAACCCCAGTGCAGTTCTTCCCACATGGTTGTACTAGTACCCAGTACTGTAGAGCGTATGAACAGTTCTCTGAAGCTTCAGAGCTTAGGGTGACTAATAAGTTAAGTAGGTTGTATGTCATTATACCAGAGACCATGGAAGGGAGTTTAGGGTTGTTTTGAAATTTGCATTCAGCCTTTAACAAATGTTGTCCTTGACAGAAGCAAGCAAAACTTCATGCATTTTTTTGCCCCTTTTACTCGGATGAGGATGTTTCTTTTACACAAAAATATTATCAAACGATTTTTTGATTTAGATGGGTTGTGTTACTCTTTGTGCTGATTTTTTGTGTTGTTGTTCTGTGTTTGTTTTCCTATGCTGTAATCATCACAGGATTACCGCGTAAACATCTTCCTGAGGCAGAGATGGAACGATCCCAGGCTAAGGCTTCCTCACGACTTCAAGTCGGAATCCCTCACTGTAGATCCCAAAATGTTCAAATGCCTGTGGAAACCTGACCTGTTCTTTGCTAACGAAAAGAGTGCTAACTTCCACGATGTTACGCAGGAGAACATTCTTCTCTTCATTTTCCGTAATGGGGACGTTCTCATCAGTATGAGGTAGTTATTAATCATTCCTAATTAATTTACTTATTATTATTATTATTATTATTATTATTATTATTATTATTATTATTATTGTTCATGTGCTAGTGTGTTACCAGAACTGTTGTTTATTGGCAATATACGTAACTGGTAGGTTTTGGCTAACACTTGGTATTTTTTTGAAATGTCTTACAAATGTAGACACTGCTTTGGTTTCAGGCTGATTTGATGACAGCCATTTGCCGACAGCCATAGTAAGCAAGGTTCAGATATGAATTACATTCTGATGAATGAAAATCATAATCAAATCCATACCATGATTCAGTTCATTCTGGCTGCATTAACACCATTGTAAAATGGTTCCTGGAATCAACTGCATGATTTAAATAAGCTTCCAGCAGATTTGCACATTTTGATTTAACCAGAACTGCATTGCAGTGTGCTCGAAGGTAATGACCGTTTCTATATTTATCTGATGCTTACGGTGGAAAGCACAATCTCTTGATTCCAGTAACTTTTTGATATATTCACTGTATTTTAGGTACAGTTTTAGAATCTGAAAGCTTTTAGTGTCTCCACATGTAGTGCTTGGGGTGTGGGGCAACCAGAAATAATATATTGTAGCTTGTAATAATAGCACCCCTTTATGTCCTGGTAACAATTGCCAGAATCACCCAACATTATATATCATGACCCAATGTAAGGGACATGAAATTCAAATACTTGAAACTCTGCCCTTGCACAATAGAAGGGGAAGGATTCATTGAGAATACATTTCCAGAAGCAAAGAATAGCTTTTTTTTTTGTATGCGCGTCTTTTCAATTGTTCAGAGTCTCCATTGTCTCACAAGGAGCAAATGATAAAATAAGAAAAGCAATTTCAGCTGAATCATGGTAGCTTTGTGGTATTGATGAACAGATTTGGGAGTGATTTCTTTTCAGTTTGCTTGATTTCCTGCCCTCCGGAGCTAGTTTTCTGCATTAATTTAGCTCCCTGCTTATGTTTTCATCCAAGATGAAAAAGACGCACTTTCCTACAGTTATCCAAATGAAGTATAGTTTTCTGCTGCGCATGGCTTGGGTCATAATAAGTACAAAATCATCTACTTTATATTGAGAGGTTCAGAGGCATGTCATTGCAAATGATTTGAAAAAGATGGGGGGGGGGGTTAAGGCTTTTTACGATTAAAGAAAAATAAAAAAAAAGGTATGTAAATGACTATTGCCAGCCACAATATAAAAACTATTCAGTACTGTCTACCAGCTGAGGTGTTTTCTTTGAAGGTGATGTTGACGCATTGCTTTCTTCTTCTCTCCTCGTTCCCAGGTTGTCTGTCACTCTATCCTGCCCCCTGGACCTCACTCTGTTTCCCATGGATACCCAGCGGTGCAAGATGCAGCTGGAGAGCTGTGAGTAATCGGCAGAACAATATTATCCTCCAAGCACTTCTGAGCAGGAGAAGGGATTGCATATTTATTTATATTTGGTTTGGTTGTTCAGGGATTTTAGTTTTAAAAGGTGTTTTGCAGAAAAGGTAAATGTTTGAAGAACCTGAATAAATCTCGCAAACAAATTAAGCATGACAGACATAACGACGTTACGCTTTTTAAAGCTTGGCCGAGTAATGGAGAACTCTTTACAGAATTCAGATTGGGTTGTTGGGTGATGCGTCTGTGTTTGCAGTTGGCTACACTACAGATGACCTGCGGTTTATGTGGCAGTCAGGGGACCCTGTCCAGATGGACGCTATCGCCCTGCCTCAGTTTGATATCAAACAGGAAGACATCGAATATGGCAACTGTACAAAATTCTATGCAGGGACAGGTACAGTATGGTCATACTTATATCACAACAGCTGTAAAATACCATATGCTTCGTTGTAAATTGGAATACAAATCTGTTGTTGTTTTTTCTGTCTGCTAGCTTTACGGCTTCACTCCTAATGCGATGCATTGCAATTGACATTGATGTTTTTTTTTTTCCCAAAAGTGTTACAACTTGCTGTGTTTGCCTCATTATTCTCCATGGGTTTTTTAGTGAAGCAATACAGCTGAGACACATTACCTAATCCTCCTGAATTTGGCAAAAAGTTTTACAAGATTACTTATTGATGAGCAGACGGGGAATCTGCACAGAGAGAACTCCTTTAACCTTTGAACTCACAGTTTATTGCTCCCTAACAGGAGACAGTGTCTCAAAGACCAAAAGGAGTTTGGCATTGACAATCTGAGGCTTTGCCTTTAATCTAGAGATTAATTATTCCCTATGAATAAATATATTTGAAATTATACCCCTGAATGTTTTGCCTTAAAATTTGTACATTTCTGTAAAAAAAAAAAAAAAAAGCATTATTTTGAAGTGTTCCTCCGTACTATTACTCGTTGGGAAGTAGCTCTTCTAACAGGTAGCAAAGGATCCTTCCAAAATGTTTGCACTTCTCCTGCACTTTGTCAAAGTAAACATTCAACGGTATAAACTGGCTCCAGTCAAGGCCAAAACATTTGAACTACAGTTGGTCACGCTTTGCTGAAGCGATTTAAAAGCCTTCGCTCTCTCCTCACCTGTCAACATGAAACGTTAACCCCCCTAAGGCTAACTACAAAGCAACAAGTGTTGCTCAGGGAAGAGCAGTGCGATTGGCAATATTTGCTGATACTGTTGCCATCACTTATGGTGTGATGCACTCAATGCACTCACAAGCAGAGGGCACACAGCTGGCATCGTTCTAGCCTTGTAGAGGTTTGTCTTGCCGACCAAGTGAGAAGCCCAGATCATTTTTGCTTCGTATTGGTTGGGTGCTGTTCAAAGGCACAAAGCCCCACTTTATAACGATGAAGATCACACAGGGAGGTTGCTGGTGATTCTACAATACCAATCCACTAACCTCCAACCAGAGATGGTTGGGGACAGATCGTCAAAATGAACTGCAAAAATGGGCTGTGAACCTTGATTTCCCTAATCTTACCTATGCTTAATCATACATCAATACAATATAACAACAACAAAAAACATGATATTTTGATTAGTATTTCAATTAGAGCAAGAATGAATAGAAACAGTCAACCTTTGGCAACTTAATTAGGTGGCCGGCTGGTACGTTCTATATACGTTCTGTTTGCTGGAATGATAGTAAATAAGTAAGTGAACAAACGTGGGTCCCATGTCACTGGTACTGTTCAGTCTTACTATTGGATCTACTCGTTCAAATCAATTCATGTGAACCATTTGAGGCCTTAGAACGAAATGACAAAAAACATCTTACGACAGTACTTTAACAGTCTAATTTTGCTATCTAGGATACTGAAGGTTATGTAGGTTGGTGGGTGTGCAACCTCCTCCATTTACTGAGTTCTAGGACCATTCCTACCGGATTTGTCATTTTTTCTTTCTTTTTTTCTCTTTCTTTCTTTCTTTCTTTCTTTCTTTCCTCTCTGCAATTTTTTTTCTTTTTTTTCTTTTATTCCTAATGTTCTTTTTTTCCTGTAATAAGTTTTCATAGCCGGCCACCGCTATCACTGCTTGCAGTTATATTTAATAATTTTTTTACATAATTCCACGCTTTTGATATTGTGCGTGAATAAACTAGCCCTGCCGGTCGATCTTATACACTGACCCGTGACGTGTGTGTGTGTGTCCTCAAGGCTACTATACCTGCGTGGAGGTGATATTCACCCTCAGGCGGCAGGTGGGCTTCTACATGATGGGTGTGTACGCTCCCACCCTCCTCATCGTAGTCCTCTCCTGGCTTTCCTTCTGGATCAACCCTGATGCCAGCGCTGCTCGGGTGCCTCTCGGTACACAACCTCTATACATATATCCCCGCTCGGGGATTCATCATTGGCTGACGAACGTCGTTCAGTGTATTTTAGTCTTGCATCATGTACATGTGTGTTTTAACCATGCTTCATTACATCACAGTGCCAGGTGCTTTCTCAATGTCAAAGCCTATGATGTGTTGAATGTGATTGCAATGTGATTGTTATGTCAAGTCATTGACATGGAACCGTCTACTCACATTGAAGCCCAACGACTCATCTCACCATTCTGCCATTATTTCTGTTGTCTAAATCAAAACAGCTTGTTTACCCAAAAAACACGGGATGCATAGTAATCCTTTTCCTGATAAAATACTCCACTGATAGATTGATTTGTCTTAAGTGCAAACCAATCTATCTCATTGGTAGCTGCTGCTGAAGTGGAATACCTCATCCTTATTTATTTTAAATTTTTTTTGTGACAATCTCCTCACCTCCACCATGATTCAACCCGAGACAAGACACCTTGTCACCCACACATACCACTTGATCTGGCCCTTTGACTAGGCGGGGGCCTGGGCGATAGTCACCGCCAGGTCTATCTATACACCCCCATTCATTGTGATTCCTCTCTCACTCCTTCTCTGCGACCTCCCTTCAGTTGTTTATCATCACTTTCATCCCATCGCTCCATCTTCTCTGGAGAGCCACCTCCTGACACCTCAGTAAATGGGATCATCACAGGTCAGTCATCTCCCATATGTGGATCAGAGGGAATTTTATTGCATTCGTTCATCTTTGTGTTGGTGTGTGTGATTTTTTCTCTCTCTCTCTCTCTCTCTCTCTCTCTCTCTCTCTCTCTCTCTCTCTCTATTAGTGTGTGAGTGTATAGTTGTGTTTTACAGATGTCAGAATAGAATACGTATTATGTTATCGCTCGGCATGTGTATGCTGTCTCCTGGGACTTCAGTCTATCCCTTATAAATGACAGATAAAAGAGTTTCCATGCATTCATACCCTTACAGAGGCATCTCATTGTGGACACACTGTCAGACAAAGAAAACAAGCAATATGATGTGTCATCATAAGCAAACCACATCCTGATACTGTATATTGTAACATCTTGTCTACTGTCCCATACATAAAAGGATGTTGGGGTTAGGTAATCATAGTTATTCAGAGATGTTATATTACATTATATAATGATGTAATTTATGTATCTTGATCAAAGAGAAAAACACCTTACGGACGATCCTGATCAATTGGGGGCTAGGTGTGAACTCTTTAAAACCAAATCTAAAGAGTGCCTCAATCATTTGACCCCTGCACTGTATAGTCTATATGTGTGTACGAACACAAGCGTTGCAATACTTGTATTATTCCCTGGTAGACTAGCTAACTTATGTATATCAGTATTTAAAAAGCCCCAGGCTACTGTCAAAACATTTGGCCTCTGAATGTCTTCCGCATCTCAAACATCGACTGAGCCCCTGAGGCTTCCCTACGAGCTGTCTTAAACTCTCACGGTCGACAGCTGACTGACAAGGTAACTTCCACCCCCTTCCTCGGCAGGGATCCTCTCGGTGCTCTCCCTGTCCTCCGAGTGCACCTCTCTGGCCACGGAGCTGCCCAAGGTGTCCTACGTGAAGGCCATCGACATCTGGCTGATCGCCTGCCTGCTGTTTGGCTTCGCCTCGCTGGTGGAGTATGCCGTTGTGCAGGTGATGCTGAACAGTCCGAAGCGCATCGAGGCAGAGAAACTCAAAATGGCGGCTAAGGAGAAGGCCGAGGGAAAGACCCCTGCCGCCAAGAACAACGCCGTTAATGGCACCGGAGGAACCCCGCTACACGTCAACACACTACAGGTTAGAGGAAACTTTTTTACTATTGTATTTTTTTGGGTTGCCAGAAGTATTGCTCAATACAGTATTGGTGTTTTTAACTGTATGTGTGTAACCTTTGTAGAACAAATAGTTAACCTTGCCTATGTACACTGTTGTTTTGAAAGTTGACTGGAAAAACAATCTATATGCAAAACAGCAAGATCTGATCTTCTTTTACACTCTCAGCTCAACTGAAAAATATTGACACCTTCACACACAGTTCTGGCCTGCAAAATGTTTTGTTAGGCTCCAAATCTCGCACTTAATTAGAATTAATCTATGTCCTAGTGTAAGTCAAAGACCAACGTGTCTAAAAATAGATTGTGTGGGCTTACAGAGGTAACATTTGTTTTCTAGTCTGTGCTAAATCATAGTAATGATGGTTTAATGAGCTTAATGACTTCAGTGAATACACATCAACATCATGATTAGATTTTCAGTTTACCCTATAGCCCTTGAAGAAATTGCTCCAAATAAGATCTGAAAATTGGATGTCATAAACTGTCCTATATCCTCTCCAATGCACATTTGAATTTAGATAGATGACCGAACACATACATGTTGGCAAGTAGTATGTTGCTGTCTTAAGAAAAATGTAAGCTATTTAAATGCTCAACCTATTTTCTGCTCCCAAACAGGATGTGCAACACATCAAATATTTTATGTAACTTTTTCTACCAGATTTTAAGACTACGAGCTAATACCTATTGATAATTTTTTATCATGATTCATCATGATTTTATCTTATCTTATCTTACTGTCCTCTTAAGTTCCAATCAAAATGTCCTCTTTTAGTCTATGAATCATCTTTCTACGTCAACAAAGACAGAAAGTGTGACTCAACAGTACGGCCAAAACACCTGCCTAATATTTGGGTAATCTGAAGCATGGCACCTTACAAAGAGCAAAGCCACGAAGAGCAAAGCCACGAAGGGTAGACAGGTCAAACCCAACAGCTGCAATGTAACCGACGGCAGCTGTATTCACGCAGCGGTGAAGAAAACCGCGCTGTGTACTGTTTTGAAATGTGTTTTCGACCCGGTGATTATCTGGCACTGATTATGTGTGTACAAACGCCATAGCAAGCAGTACTTTGGCAAACTGTCGTTCAAAACCTAGAATTGTTGTTGACTAGGGCCGCGTCATAACAAAGCTAAGTTGTTTGACATGTTCGCGTTTTTCAGCATACACGTTTTTAATATTTTAGCCTTAATTTAGGTAAACGACCATGTAACTGTAAAGGCAGTGAGTTTTTCAAAGTATCTGTAGCAACATATACATTATTTTTCCCAGACAAAGAAGTAAACTACTGTCAAAGTTGGCTATGGGAGGTTTGGGCTTTTCGAGGACACTGCGTGGCCACACAGAAGTATCAACTCGGTAAAATTAAAAACCTTTTTTCGACACTAAAGCTGTCACTATTAGAT
>JAVQIZ010003701.1:0-5000 GCA_036023535.2 Galaxias brevipinnis
AATGCAGGCAATTGACAAACTCATAAATATATAGAAAGTCAGGGTCATGGTTAAAGACAGCTGATCTGGGGTCAATGGATCTCATGCGTGAGATTACCATAGAAAAAGAAGAGGGCCCGAAGTGAGGAAGGTGTTATGCTAAAATCTATAGATACCAAGACCCACTGGAAGAAATTGAAAGGTGACTGAGTGTTGTCTATTTGCATTTCGGGGAGTTGCCAGAACTTGGGGTAGACCTACATAAATGTATTTAAATCATTGACAATGCTGTACAATTTTAGTTGTGTTCCTATAAGCCAACTCCGCTTTATTTGATGCTGAATAAAGCCTGCCCTTCTGAACTTTTCACATTCGACTCCTAGTGTTTGTATTTGAAGTAAATTGTTGCTATCTCTTCCATTGGGAAAGACACGACATTAGGAGCTCAGATTTGGATCCTGACTGAGAGAAATCGTATGGTTACTGAAAATAACAAAAAATGAACACAGGGCTACGAATGTGGATAGTGAAGAATGTGTGTTTCATTGATCTTCTGTTACCTGTCGTTGGATGGACTGTCAAGTTTAGTGCAGACGTCTGAGTTCGCCGTTATCTCATGTGCAAGTCTGAGGTTGAAAACACAGTTGGATAGCTCCATCACATCTGGCAAACGAGGCGGGTGGACTTCCTTAGAACACGAGTACACAGAAACATGCGTTTGCGCGTAGGTGGTTACTTCAATAATTTGAAAAATATAATAGAGCTCCGTACTTTAGAAAACTAAAATGCGAAAAAAGTCGTATACCTGTAGGAGTCTCCAGTTTACGGAGAGAAGGGACATCTGACGGTGTGTCGTCACCATTGTTCGACACTGTGTGACTTGTTGACAAATGAAAAGTCTCATTATGTTCTCTATAAATAAGCATCCCTATTCTATGATAGGCTGCACAACATATAAACGCATTAGGCTACCTCTGCAAATAAAGGTATATTGGTAGGCCTAACATTAACATTTTAGTCACAGACCAATACTTTTAAAAAAACGTACCAACTGATCCTTTACGAATTCGGTCCGATCAGAAGTACAAATGACATTTGTCATGCAACTTTGTAACGATACCACCTATCACTGAATTTCCGCGGTTCTAGCCTGGTTGTTTACCCTTCAAAGACATCAGCGCGTTGAAGTTTAAAAGTCGATCAAACCAATACACGTATACTGGATTAATTTAAAATACATGTTCTTATTCATATTGCAAATACAGTCAGAAAGAATGTTGCTTATGTGACATGCTACGTCTTTCTTTTTGCAGCTAATTTACTATATTGTTGATTTAATATCTGATAAAACTGTCGGATTAATGGTTTGGTCCATACTTGAAACAAAATAGAGGGCGTGGCGTTAGTGTCAATCGGAGCCAGCCCCTATGCAACAAAACTTGTGTAGTTGTAGCCCACAAACATTGTCTCCTGACTCGAATAGTTAGCAGCATGAATGATGTTGGCTCGACGGTCTACCCGAATATTGACAAAACATTGGGTGAAGTGTAACTGTCAAGTCTATTGTATTTTCTCTTTATAACATGCTTCTGTCGAGCCCGAGAAGTTTCCAACGGTGTTTCTAAAAAATACTATTGCCATCTATTACCAAATGAAATACTAAAGCAAGATGTTGGCGTAGGTACATCTCGCCTATTCGCAAGTACACACACTAACTCGTGGAATTCCTTTTAAGTCTACTTTCAAAGATACTACAGAATGGACACAAATGGTAAATATTTGTGATAAAGTGTGACAGTTATTGGCAAGATTGTACTGTTCCACGTAAACTCCAGTAAATTCTGCTGTTGAATTTGCAAATACAGGATTTTCCTCTCTAATACACACAGGACACAGAAAACAACATACTGCTGCATTGAAAAATGTATAACAAATTCATATTTGATAAATACAGTACCAGTTGGCCTTTTTAACAAAGAGCTAATATCAATCAAAAACAGGACTAACCAGTCATTAACCAACCACAAGACAATAATATTTTTTTAAAGAAAACACATTAAAAAGACACTCAAATCATGATCTTTACACATTGCATATTTCAAAATAACAAACACCGCATTATTTATATTATTAAAATCATGGACAACTTAAGCAACCGCAGCCAGGCATATACCTCCTTTCATTCTAGGATAGCCTGATCTAAATCATATTTAACAGTATTCCTTGCTTAAAATTACATCATTTCATTACATCATACCTGGTAATACCCATCTCAAACCATACCCACCTATTCCCTGTAGGTAGTATGTTGTTTACGTTACCAGAGGTAATGGTTCTGGGAATATGCGTAGGCAATGAAGCACATCAAATAATGTTTCATGAATTGTTAACATTTGGGAAGAAATAAATAAGTTATAGGGTATTTTGGTAAGAGACGGTTGCTACAATATTTTTTTAATGAACAGAGAAAATATTTCCAGAAAAAAACCCCAAGTCCAAAGGATTACAAGAGTTCATAAGAGATACTGTATCAAGTGACAGTCTTTCTTTTCACCCTCACATAACTGACCATACCCAAATACATAATGTTGATCAGTAAAAAATGATGTAGCCACATTTAGAAGTTTAAAATCTCTCTTTGAATGAATTGTACTCTTTTTTTTTTTTTTTTACATTCCTTGACCCGAGGACCTTCGAGAGCACAGGAAATGGCTCTTGTCGTGCTTTTGGCACTTCTTGCGTTGTTCTCGCTAAGGCAGTAAGTCCAGTCAAGTATTTCTTTCCCCCTGTAAACTACTGGAAACCATTAAATGATGATAGCCAAGGTGATGCCAGGCAGAATGTTTGCAGGCCAAGTCAACACAGACAGCATAGGATCCAAGTGGAGAGAGATATACATTGTAGTGCAGAGGTTAGGCAGTCATCAGTGCTTTTCTTCCTGTGCCCAAAGTGTGACTCCTTCCCATCAAACACACACTTACACACACAACTGCACACTCATACTATACAAACAAACATGGCGGAAGCTTTACACACACACACACACACACACACACACACACACACACTTGCTGGCTAAGAGTCCTTGAGCATGTTGATGCGCGCAAAGATCTTGAGTGCAGGTCCAAGTTTAATGTTCATGGCACTCATAAGGTGGTCCTCCTTCAGAAGGAGCATCGCCTGCCCGTCAATCTCCTGAGAGCGGAACTCATCTGCAATCTCCTGGCAACCTACAACATGACAGGAACAACATAAGACGCATTACCTTATATTATAACCCCTGTCAACGGAGAACACTGAAATAAAGCAAAATACTGTCTGAAAGCCTGAAATAGCCAATTCAATGGATCAACAAATTTCTTTTTGTATAGATTTAGTTTATTTTCTAAAAACAGATGATTTATTCTAAACTACTCATTGAATAAACAGCCAACAATGTGACACAGCTCGTATCAATACCTGGCAGGGTGCGGATGAACTCGTACACTTCCTCTACGTTCCACTTGGTGGGGTCGTTGGGTACAAAATGTTGATCGAGGTGAGACAGATCTCTGCTTCCGCCGTAGCAAGCCTCCTGGTCTGAGGAGGTCCTCCCGGACTCACGGTGGGTGGGGACAGGGAGCCCAGAGCTGGCTGCGGACAGGGGAGAGGGGGGCTCCTCGTAGCTGGACATGTCCGAACAAGGGCTGGACTCCCCCTGGCTTGGCTGGGAGGGGAGAGGGGAGGACACGGAGCCTCCCTTGGTCGGCTGTGGTGACGGAGACAGCTTCTGGAGAAAGTAAAAAGTACAACAAAAAAAAAAAAAAAAGACGGGGAAGTAAGTTGGTAATGTCGGACAGGGAGGCTTTACACAGTAGACATCTGAGTTGTGGGACAGTAAATGTACGTTTTCGTTTCACCTGCTAAGAGTGGGATAAGTTTGAACTTGGTGTGAAGTCAACAAACCTGTTTTTTGGTTTCAACACTGGAATGCCCCTGCGATCTTTTGCGGAAGCGATTGGTTGGTTTAGTCCTCTCCGGGCGGAAAAGACCTATCCGCTTTGTGCAGCCTACATTGTACCTGTTCCAACAAAGAAAAACGGTTATTAGATATATTCATCCATGACATGTTTTACCTGAGAATAGGAACATTGGTAAAAAAAAAATAAGACAATGATTTAAATACAGAGAACATGGGGTTACAATATCCATTATGCAATAATCCAAAATGAGCCAATTAGAAACTAGTTTTATTTTTTTATTTTAAAAAGCAGGTGGTGCTCAAGTTGGCACCTTTCTCAAGTGGGCCATCAACATCTCTGGAAGGAACAACCTACCGTTTTGCACACACCATCGAACAGAATCTCTTTGAGCGCTTGAACTTATAAGCAAAGTCAACCCGGCCACAGTATTCACAGGTCAGCTTCGGCACTTCTTCTTGGTCTTTCAAATCTGTGGGCAGCTCACAATTTCAGTAAAGCCATTTCAAATGTAACACCTGCTTTTTGCATTTAAGGTAAAATAATACAAAATCAAATGTGATTTGTAACAAATCTTTACCATATAAAAACTGTGGCAGTAAAAGGTGTGATATGACTACATAGCTCACCTTCCTGTGTGAGGTCCTCTGTCTCGGAGTCACTGTTGGCTGGGTTACTGCCTGGAGTCTTGTCGGGGTCGGAGGACAATTGTTGGTCAAGTTTCTGAGGGCTGTCCACTAGAATGGGCAGACGTTCCAACTAAGGATGACAACATAAATTGTTAAATTGTATTACTGTAAATAAATCTAATAAAAAGCCAATACAATTAAATAAAAAGAGATGAGAGTTGATATGCCAGTGTTGTTCTATCACCGACAATTAGAAACTACAACCTTGCAACCACCGGTACTAGACAATGCAATTAAAGTCCAGTAGAAGGCAGTATCTCACAAAGATCTAACCAAAAACTTCATTTACACCTCAACCATAGCCATACTGTTTGATATTATGTTTTTATGAGTCTGTCTGTGATTGTGATTTGTAACAAAAGGACAAAAGACC
>JAVQIZ010003701.1:10000-36357 GCA_036023535.2 Galaxias brevipinnis
GAAACTTCTCTCACGCATTGTTCAACCGGGTCAGTGAAACATTAGACTGACTAGCCAACAGAGATGACACATGGGGTTATTTCCCTCTCAATCATTAAAGAAAACAAAAAACGTACCGAACATTTCAGTGTTACAGTGGTAGGTGAGATTGAATTGATACAACTAGGACACTCAGGTAACAGAGAAAAGACATGGGCTGTCTGATATTGGGACAACACAACGCAAACGACAAAACGAACGCTTCACTTCTGCCAAAGGAAACCTATAACTCAGACGACAAAAGACTTAAATCACTGACAAAAAAGAGAAGCTCGGCGCCAGCCGGCCGAAGCAGAACACTACGCAGCACTGTTTTAGAAGCGGTGGCCGAGCCATTTGGCCTGCTCATCAGCAAGGTGGTCCTTTCGGGGTACCACGCTGTGGATGTCGAGGGGTGCTACGAGGCCTTCTGGCTGCCAAGAGCGGGTGATGAAAACTAATGTACACAATGAGCCAAACGGTGGAGCAGCTGCTTCCCAAGCCAATCCCCCATTCAAGGGAAAATGATCCGCGCCTGTGGTCGGAACAACATACATGGCTTCTCCCACAAGATCTGGCTGAGCTCTCCTTCCCGCTGACGGTTCAATTACAACTAGGCCCCCCCAAAAATAGGCAGGACAGTAAAACAGTGGTCTGCTCTGGCCTGTAATCGTGACTTATTTTAAATCTTACTGTAGGATTAACCGTAACACAATTCCATGCTCCGGTTCATGGAACAGCTGACGTTATCCGAGATGTTTACCTTCAGTTTAACGTCAAAATGCAACCCACGAGTAAACAAAGGTGCATTTCTCTACCTCACGCAAGTCAGCACAGCACTGAGCACACGCAGCCGTCTTCATGAAACATGACCCCCTAGGAGTTCAGCGCGCCAAGCCTGTCTGCCACCCTGTCCTCATCCCCCCCCAAAAGTCACTGCTCGTCTGCGTCTCCTGGGCCCGCTTGTCCCGCGTGGCTCGCTGCTATGGCAACCCCATGCTAATTTCCAGGCAGCGTGCAGCCAGGATTTCAGCTTTCTCCCTTTCACTTTCATGTGAATCCATTACTCTAACAAAGCCAGACAAAGACACAGTTGTGAGAGCTCGCACGCTCAGTTAATCCCCCTCCAGGTTTGCGGCATGACACACAAACGCAGCAATTTTGGCTAACCCGCGCTGTCACCGGCTCGAACAAACACAAACACACACACACACACACACACACACACACACACACACACACACACAAACACACACACACACACACACACCCCACCCTCATGTACGGCTAGATGGAGCGGGTTGACTGCTGCCACATTCACAGTCATTCACGCATCCAGAAAAAAAAACACAGCTGCTGTTTCTCTGGAACACAATAAGTAGTCTAGAAAGACTCGATTGGTGGCAGGGTGGCTCTTTCCAGCTTCACTAACGTGCTGGACGGTTCTAGACAGTCCCCCACTACGCTTTCATCTCCCCTACAGTGAACCTGCATGGTGCAGGCCCTGACAGGCCCACCAGCGATCAAAAGGAGAAGTGGACTGTTACAACTTCACTTCACTGAAGCCTGGGTTATGTTTCATTACAGCCACAAATCACTGACTTTATAACTCGAGGTGTGAATTGTAGCCCACATGCATGCTGAATAAAGAAACAGAGAGAGCCTCAGTTGACAGATTAATTATTGTGCCGACCAAAAATGAAAACAAACTGCCGCAGTGGGGGCCGCTCAGTTACATCTAAGAGCAGCAACCACACACCGTCTAGAGAAACCTAGTCTTTGCTCTCGCCTCTGTTAGGCGACTGACAATAGATACTTTAATACCATCAAGCCACAAGCGTTTTTTTAATGTCTAGAGTAAGCTGTGTGTGTGGTGGTACTACATAATCCTCGCAAACGTGTTGCTGTTGTGAGCGCGTAACGGCCGTACCTCCGGTACAATCTGAGATAAGCATGAGGTGGGATGTATGAAGAAGAAGCCACATACCTGAAGCTATGAGCTGCTGGCCACTCACTGATGTCACGCTGCGGCTCATGTTAATGGCGCGTACCTCCGTAACCATGGCGCCCTCCCCTTTCCTTCCAGCCTCGCCAGAGCCGTCGAAGGAGCCCGCCTTCCCAGCGGGGCCCTGGCCGGGGTTCTTGAGCAGTGCAGCAGGTTGGATGGGGACAGGGGTCTGCTTAAGGCTAAGGGCCTGCATGGTGTGGCTCTGTGAGGAGGAGGAGGAGGTTGCCCCCTGCTGGCCACGGATGGCTAGGTTCTGGACCTGGTTCTGGACGCACAGTGATCAATGCCAAGTTATTAAAGATGACGTTATATGTATATGTAACGTTATATGTATATGTAACGTTATATGTACGTTATATGTAACAGGGTGCTAACCCAACATTTTTCTAAAGGTACAAAGAGAGTAAAAATGCAGTGTTAGTGGTGAAATATCTAGCTAAAATTATAAGTTCCATTCTTTACAGTCATAATCACACTAACAGTTATAAAAAGACAGTTGACAGGCAACCCTAAAACAAATCTTCTGATTAATATTTAGCCTTCACCAATAAAGTAATGTCTACTACAACTCTTATTGCAATAATGTAAATAAATCTGCCAGGGAACATTCTGTGACATTAATGCCATCTGGTGGTGCTTACAGGAACTACATGTATTACAAATATATAATAAAGTCAAGTATGGGCAAGTCGTTTTTAGGCACCAGCATTTTTTATCCCATATTTTAAAAAAAAGCATTGTTATCGAATAGCCAAACACAAACAGCGGTTATGTCATAGTGGCTTGGAGAGGCCATTGAAGTACCTGCGAGGAAGAGGAGGAGTGTGTGGAGCTCTCCGACTGGACAGCGGTCACCGTGGCAGTGGGAGTGAAGATGAGCTGGGGCGACAGAGGGACAGCCCGACCCAGGCTCCTTGCTACCTGAACAAGGTTGTTCTGCTGAGCCTGGAAGTCACAGAACAACAAGTACAGCACATTCAGGGTAAATCATTTTGGATAAGAGGGAGCAGAACCCCAATCACCTACAAAACACTTCAAAAATTGGACAGCAAAAACTAGCAAGCATAAGCTTGGAACTGAATCTATTATTAATATACCTATAGCAATCCACATTGGGAATGTGTCGTAGAGTTATTAGTTCCTAGAGAAATAGCTTTGAGAGACAAACAAAAGGCTTGTCTCTTGACAATTAGTTTCGCGATGCCAGACCTTTCTCCACACTCCGTTGCGCTGTGCCAGACTTTAATCAATTAACAATCTGTGGTTTTCCTACAATATGTAAGAAACAAGTACCATAGCCGAAAGGATACCAAAAAAAAGACGTGTTTCAACCACCATCCACTGCAAAGATAAAAAAATATGCAAATCTAACACTTAGCCAGATAACAGTAATGGTTTTTTGCTCATTACAAAGAAAGGCTGGTTGACATGCACAAAGTGCCAATAGCACTGCATATGCCAAGATTATTCAGTTGCCAAAGCATTGTGTGTTAGCCTATACAGTATATAGCAGGGAAATAAAATAAGTTAGTTAAAGAATACTAGTATAGTACAGTATAGTATTGAGTAGTATAGTATAGTATAGTATAGTATTGAGTAGTATAGAATAGTATAGTATAGTATTGCCTCCTAGAAGAACAAGTTTGCACTAAAAGGAAAGTGTACAAGATACATATAACTAAAGAGAACTGATGGAAATTCTCTAAATACTGATTAGGCTTTTCTCTCATCTCAACATAGACAAGTTTAGTAAAATGTATCCCCTTTCAAACTGTCGCCAGGCCATGTCAGACCTGCAAAAGCTTCAGCTTGAGACCAGGACCGCAGACCCAAGTCGGATATATCCCTTAATGACCCATTAACACAAACAGCAAGCACGAGTTTAACCTCGTGGAGTCATAGTCTTTGTGCTTGAGGGTTGTCATTTACAGTTTGTAATGTGATTCCACACAACCGATATTGGAACTGCTTTGAATATTGCATACTGATTCTGAGAAAAAAAAAACATGTATAGAACTAAGATTATGAAAGGAACCGAACAAACACCATACATCTCTAGAGGTTTACGTGTGTGTGTGTGTGTGTTTGTGCGCACATGTGCCAAAGAGAGCATGCTGCCAGCGTCTCACCATCTGTGCACGCAGGTACATCTGAGCCTGGCTGGCGGTCAGCGTGGGACTGGAGGGGCTGCCCAGCAGAACGGCCTGCTGGGAGATGCTGTTGGGGGCGGAGCTGACGCTCTGGGCACGGCTGATCAGCTGGGCTGTCGCTGGCGACGTGGTCAGGTTAATCTGGCAACACGACAACAGACCAGGCTTTGGTTTTGATCACATCAATTGCTCTTTGAACAATGCTAAATTTCCCTCAAGAAAAAATACTTAAAAGCACTTCAAATTGCTGCTTCCCTCCGTTTCAGTACAGGCTGGGTCTACAGCAGGACTGTGCCCCCAAACACACTCAAAAACAAAAAGCCGCTCAGACCACACAGAAAATGTACAAAACGGCTACGTACCGTAAGAACAGAAGGAAAACTAAACAGTGCTACGGCCCCGGAGGTTCAGAACTTACTGTGGTCTGCGAAGATCCTATCTGCTGAGACGAAGTGCCATTCTGGGACGAGCTCTGTCGCCCTGCTGCAATGCTGGCCTAAGGCAGGGGAAGAGGACAGGGAAGCATAGGGAATCAACACAATCTGAATCACCTTTATTTGCCAAGGTCAATCAACATGCTATACTGTATGTGGAATATGACTTGACTTAATGGTGTGAAGCCTAACGACATAACACAACAGTATGACAACTGTTACATACGAAGAAGGCATATCCATTAAGCCAGCAGAGGATTCATGCCCTGCAAAGCCTGAGGATGGACAGGTGGGCAGCACCATGATGTTTATCCCAGGTGTCACCCTCCCTGTCTCAGAGGATAGGTGGCTATGTGCCAGAGTGTACTGTGTGTCCTGCTCCGGGGTTACTGTTACTCCTGTGCAGCGTGTGGTACCTGCTGCACGGCGGCCAGGCTCTGGAGCTGAGCGGTGCTCAGGTTGTGCTGCTGCTGGAGGGCTGCGTTGTGCAGCATGAGGTGTTGCTGCTGCGCCGCGTACATCTGCTGCAGGTACTGGGCCGCCGTGTTGGGCTGACGGTGCAAGGCCTGCTGGATCACCTGCAAATGCGCGTGGACGCGGACATACACATACACACAGACGGATAGACGGATTAACAGGATGAACTGTGATTTAATGAAGAGATTAAGTATGATACTCTTTGTCCAAAATAAATCTAACCATATTATTTTATACAACCAAACTTGACGCTTCATCGCTCCACTGCATTTGACTAATACACAAGTTGAAACGTATATCCTTATTGGTAACAGGTTCCCCAGTTAAGAGACACCTGCCCTACGATGTTAAACAAAAACCTCCTAGTTAATCAGAGCCGTTGGCAGAAGACGAAGAGATTAAACTGGAGTTTTTAATTATGCTCAGAATCTACACCAATGACAACCCTCTCCCATCTTGGACCGCGGACTGACAGCCTTCGCCTAGTTGCCAGGCAACGGACCCCTTGCCTCGAGAACACCCCTGACACGAACCTTAGGGGAGGGAACAGCAGGAAGGAAAAGGAGCCTTCCCATTTGAGCTGCATTAAGAACCAACGGTGCTGACAGCGGTATAGGCCTTAATGACCGTAATGACTGCTAGCGGTCCGAAGATCGACCAGATCAGACACCTGACTCACAGCAGCGGTTATTTAAAGCAGGGAGAGTCATATCCGGAGATAGACAAATCCAGCCTTTGTCCTCAATAGGGGCAATGTAAGACTCACTGAACTCACAGCTACTTCAGACACATTTCGAAAACAATCTTTACCTACAATATTGCAGTAAGCTCAAAATACAACTGTTCGAAGTCTTTGCAAAGTGGGAAATGTACCAACAGAGGGCAGTAGCACCATACGGATTTGCCAATTTCATAGCACCAACTATGTGTGTCTGTCTGTCCATCAGAAATCATATAAACCTGTAATGCCAGACAGATATACTACAACGTTCCATGCTGTCTAGTTGTCCCTTGCCCCCAGTGTCCAGTGTGGCAGGCGGCAGCTTACCTGAGCGGTCTGCCGGTCAGATATGCGACTGTAGATAGAGATCTGAGGGCCAGCCTGTCTCCCTGCTGCCGTGCCAGTTCCGCTGCTGGCCGTGCTCGTGCTGCTGTTGCTGGCCGTACTGGGGCTGGCCGTACTGGGGTTGGCCGCGCTGGCGTTGGCCGTGCAGGGGCTGGCCGTACTGGGGCTTGCCGTGGTGGGGCTAGCCGTGCTGGGGCTGGCCGTGCTGGGGCTACTGGTGGTGGTGGGGCTTGCCGTACTGGGGCTGGCTGTACTGGTGATACTGGTGGTGGTGGTCCCAGCGCTGATGGGGGCGCTGGGGACAGGTGGCGGCCCCGGCTCACTGTCCATGGTCGTGCCCTCCGCTCGTCTCACCTTTGATCCCCGGCTCTTCTGTATGGCTCTCCTGTACCTAGGAGACAGGCAGAGGGAGGGCGTTGTGAGGCCACAGACTATCTATTCATTTTCCAATAACAATTTCATATAGGAAGACTGAAGCGCAGAGGAGGTTCTGTCTGCATACCATACGTAACAGAATTGCTTAAACTATTAGTCTCCAAAGTTAACTTTACTTCACGTGATGATTTATCTACCGCCTGGTATTAGAAATAGGTGCGCTCGTGCGCTCACCAATAAATGAAGCTGTTCAGTTTGATTTGTTATCCCGCTGAAACTTGGTGTCAGATATGGCCGTTGTTTTTTTTTGAGAGGGTTGTTCAAATAAACCGTTCAGCCACCACTTTCTGACTACGACCACGAAGCCAAGTCGTCTGAAACCCTATCCAAGATGTTGAACTTTCCTTCACAACACACCAGTGGAGGTGGCGCTCCAGGCCAAGCTGGGCAGAGAGAGAGACAAACAAAAGACTCGGGAAGCTTTGGAAACTAATGGATTCCAGTGACTGCAGCTTTCAGTAGGGGGAAACACTTCTGCCAAAGTCGCCCGTAGACTCGACGTTCGGTTTTACGAGCTCGTACAGACAGCATAAGGCCAAGAAAGACACGCGCAAGAAGAGAACGACAGACGTACTGACAGACACAACAGAGAGGAAAAGAAGAGCAGCTTATTGAAGATAAGTGAAACGAGGTTAAGGGAGTGCGTCTCAAGGGTCAGTAGACACTAAAAGACGACGTCGGATTTTGGGTCAAAGAATGGGCTCCGCGGGAATAAAGGGACGCTAGGGCTACACTAATTAGGTCGAGAAATTGAGAGGGAAATCCACGTGTTTGCAAAAGGAGGTGAAGGTTGAGAGGCAGAGTGTGCCTGCTTACAGGGTGGTGGTTTAGTGAGTGGGCTGAGGGTTTTCTAAAACAAAGTGGAGACGTTGGGGGAGGGTGTGATGGAAGTAATTAAATGAGAATTGCCCGCCATTCCGCAATTCCTAAGCTATTTCCTCCCCCTCCTCTTCATTATATTTTGAGTGGATTAAGGCACCGTGCAATATATAGGTCTATACTGTGCTTGCTACAAGCAAGATTTTAAAACAAAACGACATAGCCTAGGTTGAAACCAAAGCAAGGCAAAATACAATCTATCAGCCCTGTTTAATACCTTGAGATTTGGAGATAACAAAAACACAACACACACAAATGTTGTCATTGCCATTTGAGGCTGTGTTCTGAATTTCCCATTTGAATGTGCCTCATTAAAATGCCTAAACCTGCTTGACGCTGGAGTGTGTTGTGGCTGACATCCAGCCTAGTGAGAGAGGCTTTCGTGGTATAAACAAAGCAGCAGTCTCATCACAGTCCCATCAGTCCCTATCTGGGTCTATATGTCTGATAGACTCTTCCTCAGGCAGGGGATCCCCATCAAACCTCCCCTTCCCCCTCCCCTCCCCTCCCCTCCCCTGTCTGGTAACCATGCCTGCTGCTGCTGCTGCTCTCGCCTCTCTGAGAAGCGTCGCTCGCCCGTCAGGAAAGCCAGACAGAGAACCCTTTTCACATCCTCAACTCTGTCATGCTACCACACACTGATTAATGCGGCAGTTGCATTTATCAGGGAATTACTGAGGAGAGTATGAAGCATACATATCTGTGCTGGTAATGGTCTATTCAGGTCACCATGCCAATTCATATTCTAGGGCCAAATGAAAAAGGCATGTATTCCATGCTGTAAACATGCGATCAGCTACATCAAAACATTAACAGGATATCCTTGTCCTGGATCGATACTACTATAACACAAAGGATATGGCCTGAATACTGAGCAACCAGACAAGGTCGACTAGATTCCTGCAAGTGCTGTCCTCATCACGATGGCATTCTTAAACCATAATAACAGCTTGAGTGCTGCCGGAGGATTTGCATAGCAGGGCAAAATGAGAGCCTCTAAAAGCCTGAGAGACAGACAGACTTGCTCTTCTCAGTGCACAGTAGCCTACAGTCAACAGTGTTGGAGCAAGCATCAGCACTGACAATCCCGACATAAATACACACACCAAAAAATAAAAAAATAAAAAATAAACATTATACAAAAGCACAGATCAATAGGAAATGGATTCTGATGTGCATTAATGGCTTCTCAGGAAAAGCCAGGAAATGCAGAGGGAATGAGAGAGATGGGTGCTCTGCTGAGAAGACAAAGCCCCCCCAGCCGCTCGATGCTCCTACCTCCTCTTGCCCCTCCAGCGCGATGCGGGGGTATGATGCCCCATCCCCCGGGACTCTGCTCCTGCAAGAAGCTGCTCCTCTTTGTCTGTCTGGCTGGCTGGCTGTCTGGATGTCTGGCTGGCTGGCTGGCTGGCTAGCCGCGAGAAGTGCGCGTGAGTGTGCGGTGTGTATACAAAAACCTCAGCCCCTCTGACTAACCCCCTACACACTCAGCAGCAACCCCCGTCCCAGGCAGCATCAACAACACGGTACTCCACCAACCAGGCCCTAGCCTGCCTCCTGATTATGTGGTTTCCTAGCGACAGCCAACGGGGTGCCTAAGGAATCCCTGTGCAGTGCAGCGTGCCGATTGGACAGCGGGACCCCTCTCTAATGAAGATGATGGTAATGATTTTAGGCCTACTCGCTCTATCTCCCCTCCCCCCTACTGAATTTTGTACGACCCAGCCTCGACCCAGCGTTGGAAACGAGAATTGGGTTGTTATTATCTCCAATACACTGCAGTGACGTTGACGACCCAACACAAAATAGCATTGCATTCCATTTTGGTTGTCATGAATTATTTAAAAAATGTATTATTTATTTTGAACATTTAAATATTAATTTGGAAAACACTGTATTTATTTAGCTTCTTATAGAAAACAAGGCTTTCTGACAGACTTCAATATTATTTTAGCACAACCAAATTAACAAACAAAGAAAATTTTTTTTGACTATCGTTCATGGCTCAATTCATGGCTTTGATGTGGCTTCTTTTGCTTTTGCTTTGAGAAGGGACATGAGTAACAGAAAGAAAGACCAAGCTATCATATAGGATCATTCGTCTACCAACAGACTCACCTAAAAGAAGATTTTAAATTGCTCCATAACATTGGCACTGTATACCAACACTGGATTTAAAATCAAACATTTAATGGGTCGATGTTATTACTGATGTGTAATAACCTGGATAAAAAGCTGAGACTCTGTCTAGTACACCCACTCTACACTCAAAGTATGCCTGGACACATTAGTACACTACTCAAATGTCTGGCTCCAAGAAAATGTAGCCATTTCAGTCACACCGCTGTATAGATTGGGGCCAACCATGCGTGAACCTCATTGATTATCATCTGCGCATTAGCATATAGATTAGCTAGCGGGGGCGAAGTAAACCTGGGCTTGGAGTCCTAGACTGGGGTAGGATTTTTTTATGAACGCCGGTCAATGTATTCTTCTCTCGACATATTCGACAGCGAAGGATATCATTGAGGCAAGAAAATAAATAGGACAGGGGAGAAGGGGGTGGTCTAGTTGTAGAGCCTCAAATACAAACAAACCCCACCTTCAGTCAAGTAAACATATCAATTCGTCCATCAAAATCAGCTTTAGTCTCATTATCTCTTGTGGGGTGTTCTCAGAAAGATTTTTCTCTTCTCGTTTAAATTTAGAGGTTTTTTTTGGGGGGGGGTATCAAAGATATGCCTGGGCTGGACAATGGCCCCGTTCCATCTCTATCTGTTTGATCAGCGATAACTCGAAAAGCCTCATTTGTGTGCAGCCACAGGGGCTCACCAACAGAGGACGGCCCAATTGCAAATCAGCTTTGAGATTCAAACCATTTTTTTCTTAAATTGGACTAAAATAGATCAACGCTCATACCTTGGTTGAAATTGTCTAAGTATGCCAGCAAGCCTTGCCTAAAAAAGCAAATGCTTGCCTTTAACAATTCATAGCACATCCACGCTGTAACAGCCAATAGACCTATCGATTTAACCAGACCAAAGGCTGCTGACCTAAGGATTTCCTAAGGTTGATATGGCGACCATCATGTCCTTCTGTCCAAGCATTTGCAGCGCCGTTGTGAAAGTGTGAGACTGCGTAACACAACCTTGTACACCTCATCAACTAGAGGTCAGATAAGCCTGATAAGAGCTGGACCTCCATCTTACACATCTCAATAGGAAAGCATAAAGACACTCAGGGTGAAGGTGTATTGCTGATATGTGTGTGTGTGTGTGTGTGTGTGTGTGTGTGTGTCTCAACTAGGGTCGCTGACTGAGCAAAGAATACAATACAAACATCACAAGACTGTCTCTCTGCATTTATCTAGACTACAGTTTGGTTTAAGAGCAAGTGAACCAGTTTATGCCAGCTAAAATATGAGATGTCATCTTCAAAATAAAAAAGCCATATAGGCTACAGTAAAGTAAAGTAAAGTAAAGTAAAGTAGAGAGAGAGAGAGAGAGAGAGAGAGAGAGAGAGAGAGAGAGAGAGAGAGAAAGAGAGAGATAGAGAAATTATGAGATAATGCTTAAACAGTTCTCACAAGGCATGCAGATTATCAACATACCTCTAGCCAGATACTCTATGCTCTGACTTGGGCTCCACAGCAGTGCGGGGAAAATAGGTCAGGTAATAATGGAGTAGGAATAGTAGAGGTAGCAGCACAGTATAAGTTAGGCTACCTTCGAAGGCTCATAGGCATGCAATTGAATTGATATACCAACTATTAGGGAACTAAGTCTGAATGTACGCAGACTTATACAGATGAATACCATTTATATATCCTTGCACAAATCACTCCAACCAATGCATATCTAGAAGCAAAAAGGTAATGTTTGCTAAGCTAATTTCTATACTAGTGTTGCTAGTGATGTAGTTGCAATAGAAACCACAGTATTAAAATAGTATACAAATCTGGGTAAAATAAACAAAAGGTAGTTTAAGGGAATAGAAATTCGCTTAAATTAAACAAACCTAAATTGGTCATGCAGGCAGCTACTCTTTGTCACCTACTGAAGGTATTGCGTTAATAAGGAAACATGTGGTTGGTGGGTTTCTACCCATAGCCTAACCCAGGCAAGTGACTACAAGTCCTAAAACCCCCCTTGTCACCGTATGATATTAAACTACAAAACATTTGCCAATTTCAACAAACTATGGCCGATGGAGTCTGCACTATCTTTTTCACACGTTTTCATGTATTTCTCATTTTAGTCTTTACTATTTTCTTTACAAACGTGTTACAACAAGAACAATTTTAAACAGTACTGAAAACGTTTTTTCTTCTGTCTTCAGGCATTCTTGGCTGTGGAGTGGACTGGAGATCAAACCTTCAAATTGTGGGAAAAAAAGGAACTATAGTGCAGCTGCCTCCAAGCAGCTACTGTCTAGACTTGACAAACTCAAGGTCAACTGACCGCATGGGGCTGGGATGAAGCCTGCCAGTGGGGCACAAATGTGACATCCATATAACCTTAAAAGGTGGGGTCTGTCCAGTCAGCACAACCTAAAACAGCTCCAATGTGTGTAGTCTGCAGGAATGGAATTGCTAAGAACAGGGGAACTCATTTTCACTAAGACAGTATTAAGTGGTATAGAGTCCAGTAGTATGAACTTTGGCATGATCTATTGTAATGTAATGTAATTCATATGTAATTTATTCCCAACAGAGACTTCTAGACAAAACAGTCATTAGGCTTTAGGACAGCAATTAAAATGATAGAAGTTAACTGCCATGACATGACGTTAGTAATAGTGATATCCTTACCTCATACTGATTTATGAGCAAAGCTGTGAAAATGTACCTACTACTCAGTGGGTACCATAATATAGCCTATGCACAACCTCAATAATCATGTTGTCACAACAGATATAATAGAAAACCCAGCTATTGTAAGTTGAAGACAACGTTCCTACACAGTCGGAAGACATGAATAACTACACTGTTATAAATAAACGTATCAATGCTTATCAGAAAGGTTCTGTGTCGTAGTTGACTATCTGTAATTGTCTGGTTAGCGTGAGGCTAGACTGGTCTCCAAATGTATTCCAGTAGAGATTCCTATGTTCAATCAACTATGTTAGACTACTTACGGGCTGCAGATGACTGCTAAGTTTACAGTGACCAGCAGACAGCAATCCCCCTGTGGCCCAAAGGTCTCCTCATCAATGAGGGGGTGTCCGATGCAGAGGAAGGGATTAGGTCTCCTTGAGTGGGCCAATGAAAAAAAAAAAAAAACTATTTGATGATGAATGACTCCTGGGACAGCCTGGTAGCAAGGCCACGGCACTCTAAATCAGTGGTTAGGCTTCTTAAGAGACACCACTTGCTCCCATTAGAGCACCAGAAATGTTAGCATTGTATAGGATACAAGTCTAGACCTAAAGTAGCTGGAAGCACAAGCTATGAATTCCTATTAGGCCGCAAACAAAAATGTCTAAGTAAAAAACATATAGAGAGTCAATTAGAGTTCTAAGCATTTCAAAAAGGTGCTATGGTAGTTCTGCCAAATCCAGATAAAAAAATGTTCCACAATAAAACATTTTATTTTATGGTTGCTTGTCTGGACAATGCAAACTTTATTGGCTCCCTGCTATCATTTGGCCAGACCAGAAAACTATGACATGTACAGTAGTGCATGTACTGCCTGCAACATTTCCTATAAGGTGACAGGCTAAACTTGGCCTTGCCTCCGGTTTGTCATTAGGACTGTCTGTCTACAAACTTGGACAGTATGTTCAAGAATATATCAAAATAAGGCTGGTTGCGAGTCCCTGAACCTTTTCTAAGTGATGGTCATTGCAGAACAAACTGTTCAAAGCATCTTAAAACTGAAATAAATACCCCAAATATATTTCACTCTGTCATTTTGTTCCCCCACATGTGGACAAGCACTGCCTCCAAGTACCAAACTAAGTTTAGGTCTGTGTATACCTGCCACTGTAGACCATCTACAGCAATAATGCAGTCTAGTACAACTACATCTGGCTATATCAGTTTGAATAGTAACACTGATGATTATCCTCATTAAAGGCTATTTAGAAACCCAAGAAAACATGTTTAGAATATTTCAGTTTAGACATACCACTTATGTCCCCATTAGCTAACTACAAGTGGAAAGAGGAAGTGTTACACTCCATCAGATAATAAGGAAACTCCCTTCCATTAACCTCAGATGTCTCTATAGTGAGCTAGTCAAAATCCACGGTATTTACAAGCCAGTCAAAGAGAACCACATTCTGATATAATGTAAGCAAATGGGTGGTCTCAGTGCACTGTAAAATAGCAGTCTTAGAGTGGGGGCAAAGAGTCATAGACTCAACACACAACACGCTTGAGTGAGGTTCCATTGCATTATTGTAGGGTCATGAAGAGGCCAAGGGCTACTAGCTACACCATAATCCTGAAGCAAATAAGAGTAAAGCATGGTGCACTTGTCAAAATGACTAACCCCTCCCACAGCCCAGGGTCGTGACCCACGGTCACAGTTGAAATATCTTTATGGGATATTTACAACCCCCACTCAGAAAGAGCCCAGCCAACAGCTAACATTAGCAGAGTAGCTTGCTAGCTCTAACAGCAAGTGCTCCAGAATAACTGCACCTATTACATGCAAGTCTCTTCAGGTGCTAATAATAACAAAAGAGTAGGTGACGCTACACATTCCTCAGTCATAAGTATTCTAAATTATAGCTAACATGTAATTGCACTAACATACTTTTGTAGCTAGGCTAACGGTTGGTAAGCTAATACCACTAGAAAGCGACATACTTATTACTGTGCTATTACACTACAGCCAGTGCAGTGTGCAGACGCTCCGACACACAAACTGACCCCTCAAGTGTACAACTCGAGGACCGAGGCTGCAATTGGCCTTGTCTCATCATAAACAAATAACATACCTTAAGAGTAGTTCTTGAAATTACTTATTTGCTTGTCTTCCTTGTAGTTTCTCGGGTAGTCTACACCATTTTTGATTGTATTTATAAGACAGACTTGGAATGGACCAGCGCGAGTTGAAGTGCAGGGGTGAGAAAAAAGAACTCTGTGCATTTGCATTCCAAAACTGGCCATGTGACATATACTCAGCCAATGATCAGCGCTTGTGCCTCTACAACACGCCCTCAGTCCCCCAAGATAACCCAGCCGTCTCTTGTTCCATGCGCCTGTCAAGTCGGTACTACTGAGCCTGTCATGGTATCCATAGTAACAATAGGGGTATTTAACCCTTGACAGGATTTTATGGGCCATTTATGGCCCCTTTGTGGTTTCCTTTGCAAATGGGATGAAATACTATTTTCAAAGGGTTCCCAAAACAGTCAGCCTTCATATTTGCTTTGCATTTCTTTTTATGAATTATATTCAGAATGACGTCCAACACAATTAAATGGTGCTGTATGCTATTATTATACTACTTGTAAGAGGACTCGAAGGAGTGTAATAATTTTCGAACAATTTTACGAGCATTAAATTCAGCCTAAGCTATTATAGGATTTTGAATTGTAGCCTAGTAAAAAAGTTGCATAATAACTTAATTTTCTCGTCTCAATTAATATATTTTTCTATTCAAACGATCTAACTGACCTACAGTTTTTCCAAATAAGTGCATTGAAAGGAATGTTTATGATCTTGGATCAATGCGTTCTAATTAATGTTTTGTGGTGTGAGGACCATTAAATGCAGTTAATAAAAAAAGTGTTACTGGCATAAACTCTTTTTTTAGTTTTGCATGTAATTGGGTGGATTTGGAGATTTGAAATGCAATCTTATTATCAAGACGGTCCGTTTGTATCTGGTTCTGTATATTAGTCTTCACCTCAGGGGGAATGCACCACTTTGAACTTTCAAAGAGGCTAATCATCGGACAGATTTGCCTCTATTTTTCTTGGTTAAAGTGAAACATTTGGGACTATACATTTGTCAATTCATCCCCTCCGAATTCTCTATTGAGGGTAGACCAGGAGAGGCATGGCAATTTTTATTAAGAGCAAACGTGGTTGGAAAATTTGGCTGATTCCTTTCACCTCAAAAGGTTTTTGTATTTTCTATATTTCATCATCAAAATTCATTAAAGCTTTATTCTTTAGCCTTGAATCAGGCTGAGATTCCAAAAATAAGCTACCGCGTATGTTAACACAGAAAGCAACGCATTGCAATGAATTGAGTGCCTCTGTAATATGAGGACAGGATGCATTCTTTGCAAATGTTAAATAATTGATCAGAATATGACTTATTTGGTTAGACGGGAAGTTAATTATGCGCTCTTTTATGGCTCCCTTGATGCATTGCGCCCGGTTTCAGAACGGTCATAGCCGTGGCATTCCTGTAACCTCGTCAGTCCCTAGAGAACCCTTGTGGGCAGGATGCCAATGGGATAGTAGGAAGTTAATGTGGAAAGTATAGTAAATAAATAATGTAATAACCCCTTAGTGGAACCATGAAAGAAAGACAACGGATACACTTACCTATAGATACAGTTAATACCCTTATGCCTGACTAGAGTGCACCACCAAACCCATGTTTACAATATATAACATGGTAAATGTAGTAAGTGTGTATAATTTATGAGTCTCTTATTTAAATATTAATGATGATCTCTTTCATCTCAGTAGATCCCCAGCATGACAAAAACAGGGGGCTGAGTGACCTTTTTATATCGCCCCATTGCTCTCTGGAGCAGCCTGATGTACCAGTAATGCAAATGCAGACCGGATCCAAAGATTCCAGCATAATATCATATTGTTGGCAAAAATAGAAAATAGACACTAGAATGGTTTTGTGTGTTTTAGAAACAGTACTAATACTTTGACACACATGATTTCCATTAAGCATTAATCTGTGATTGTTAATTGCCTGAAACCCCTGTTGCCTCTTCTTTGTCAATAAGATTGTGTAAAGTATTTGGGTGGTTTACTTTATGTCTAGTTCATTTGGAATTGGCTTCATAGTTAGATAAAATGATTTTTTATCGTTTATTAGACAAACTGATATTTCAGTGAACTGAAGGATTCCGCGTTCCTTACCAGCTACTATGGCACATAAAACAATGAGATACCAAACAGACCTTACCTATCTAGACTGCTGGAGTGGTACAGTACTAAATGCAAAAAGCAAATTAGGCTCTGCTCAATTCAGTTGTTGGTATGAAATTATCTATAACCTGAATGTGATATGTTTCTGTTTTATACCTATGATTCCTATCTATGAGCTATCATTATCCTTTGTGACAGTGTCGTTTTCTCCAACTGAGACATTAGGCCAACACACATTTTCCTTCATAGAAAATCCTTTGGCAACTATGGCTCTATGTACATTGAGGAAAAATCTCTGAGATTACACAGCCCTCTGCTGGTAAAGAGGGGCATTTTCACAAAGGTTAAAGAAAAGTTTAGAATTAGGTACTTGGAGCCAATAAAAAAGGAGTAGGGCCAAACAAAAATTACTGATTATGTATTTTCTTAGATATTTCAGGAAATACTTCTACAAATGTTCTACTAATGCATAATCCAACATATTGTAAAGATCCTATCTTGAAAGTCAATTAGGATCCTGTTCGACACATGTTCACTTGAATGGCCTTATGAAAGGTACTGTATACAAAGTTGAACATCTGAAACCCCATGATGACTGTGTCCAAGAGTAGATAATGACTTCATAACATTAAAGAATCAGGTGACAGTAGGGAAAAGCAAACCAACTGTTCAGCGTGAGTGAGCCATCTGTGAGAGGTAGGGATTGACTTACTTTGAACCACTTTTTTGGCCCCATCGTTCTGTAAACTTCCTTGGTTTTTGTCTGCTGTTATCAATGCTCTTTCTGCTATCTGCATTACTTTGATAGCAGAGAGTTAAGGATGCCTATTTTTAATGGAGTCACACAGGCACCAATCCTTGCTACAGAGAAGACTGTCCTGGTGAAAGGGCCTTACGACACTGAGGTAATTACAATTTAAATCAGAGCAAACCGGCTCATAATTTCCTTATGATGATGCAGAAAATGCAGCTAATTATTGAAATGACGTTTCAAATGTGTAAAAGATGTTTGCACACAGACTCCAAAAGGTTTATGTAGGCTGACAATGCCAGAAACCTTACAACAGCTTAAACATTGGGACAAGGTTTAAGAAGTTTTTTGCCATTATGCTTTTGCCATCCAGTAATAGTCAAACGTTTGGACACACTTTGCCATTCACTTCAATGACTAGTGGTACCGCTTGTGTATTCTACCAACACTAAGAAGACATACAACCTCAATCCAAGTCAAATACATTTACAAAAGGTGCATGTGAGGACAAGTACTTTTCTGTGCTGAAAACTAGATACTGAACAAACAATGCTTGTTATTTTTCTTGTTTGTTATGAGGAACCGAGCCAGAACCAAGGACATGATGTGTGCATGCCTGTGTAACAAGGTTATCCTTGCATATCCAGAGCCACAATGCATTAACTTTTGCAGTTTTGTTTGAAGCTCACCACCCAACCTAGCTCTCATTAGAACTAGATTATTTTAGATTATTTTGTTGGCCTAATATTTATATGCAGGACTCAAATGGTAAATGGGCTGATGGATATGGGTTGTTCTTTGTTAAACAATGACTTGCAGTAATGTTCTAAGCTAGTAGTCATTTTATGACATATTCTATGACATGACATTTTAATGATTATTTTATTTTGAATATAGTCCTTTAACACAAGCTCAATGCACCTATCATCATGCAACCTTTTCTCTCCCGATATCAAAAGTTATAGAATCATTACAGGGCATTTGGAATGACGTGGCTGTGCCATCGCTGGCAAATACATATGTCCAAGCCTACATTGCACAAAGGGATGAGCTGTCCCTGCTAGTTCAACACTGCTGGTTTACTTAAGGTGTCAAAACCGTTGAGGCAATAATACTCTTAGGCATAAAACGTCAAGTCTATTTGCAGGACAGCTACAACACATAACCAGCGTTCAAAATTAAATTTACAGTATGTTGTCCTGATAGACAATTTGATGTGTGCATGTGTAATTTGTTCAAACTGTTATTACATTACATTACATTACATTCATTTAGCAGACGCTTTTATCCAAAGCAATCCAAAGTGTTGTAATATGTTTTGGCTGGCCTAGAAGCAAATATTCGATAAGGCAAAGTGCGTAATGTGATATGCATAGTTTTTAGTTTGAAATCACCATGGTTAAATTTTTTTAAATAATCTACTGAGATGATTAGAGATATATAATTTATGTTTCACAACCAGCAATTCACCAACTTTTTAACTAGATGTAATGAGAGCTGTGTATGAAAAGCCAGAAAGGACAGTGTGATCCCAAGGCACTATAGGACACCATCTGAATCTATCTTTCTGCCTGGAAAATTGTTGCTGGGTTGCTAGCATTTGGTAGCAAAGGGAAACAGTCAATTGTTAACCAGGCTAGGAAAATTAATCCTTGGTCCTGGAATTGAGTTTCTGGTTCCTTTTTGATAAACAACCACACCTGTTGCTAAGCCAGTAATGGAATATTCCATTCACAATCTCACCGATTACAGGGAAAATAATACCAAACATTGTTTACAGTAATAAATTATGGTCCCATCCTCAAATCAATCATTATGTTTATCATCTAGGGTACTACACTATACATTTCCACAAGGGGGAGCACCTATCATATTTATATACTGTATGTTTACATAGTCACAAATGACTGCCAGTCAGTTGCATTTTCAATGCAAACAATTAAAGAATTACAAATACTGAGTCAGAATATAGCAACATAAATATCCCTACACTGCTTGCTTTCTATACTTTGTAACTAGTTGAGCAAAAATATGTCATGATTCATATTTCAGAAAGTGCTTAAGTCTACTCCAATCTCAGAAACCATACAGATGTTTAGTCGGATATAGCGGATTACCATTTTCATTTTAATCAAATTTCTTATTGAATTAATAAAAGCTACCACTGTGCTAAAACATATGTACCCTTCAAAAGCCCTGAATATAGATATTTTTTCAATCTGTAAGCCATTCTTTGGCTTTGTGTGACTAAAATGTAGATGTTTTGGAATTCGTTAATGAGAATCAGACAATAAGAGATTGCATGGATGTCTGGCCAGCAGGGAAACAAAGAGTAGCAAAATGTCACCAGTTATGTCAATAGTTCGATCTCGATATGGGTACTTTACACTTTCCTCACAATTGATGTCCTTAGTCTGACATGCCTCAATGTTGCTCTAAAATAGCAGACACAATAATTGCTGGCGTCCATGAGAGGTCAAACAGTGCACATGTTGTTTTCATGAAAAAGCAATTTGTTTAGTTTTGCTTAGGGTGTTTTTGTATGTATCATACTTTAAGTGAGCATACACATGCCATTTTACAGGCTAAACTACAGCTTTTTCAGGAACAAAAAACCTATGGACTGTTTGGCATCTCATGGAATCATATATATATATATTCCATAACTTATCTGAATGAAAGAGCATGGGAATGACATTGGTGTGGCCCCTTAGATCAAAGTTTGTTTGTTTGGGCAAGAAATCCTCAGTTTTCACCCCATTGTTGTAGTGTACTAGACTACGTCTTACTTCATAATTGTAGAGGGGGGGGGGACTATTGTAAGGAAGGATATTTAGTCTAATAAAGTCAAAAGCAGACATTCCCTGTCCTTCGTGCAGGACACTAGAAAGTGGATTACTGGATGACAGACATCCTGTGCATTACACTGTGTTAAAAGCTAAGCAAACACCTAACTTAATTGTTACACGTGATTTTGTCTTAAAACTAATAGCATTATATTAATATGACATAAAAAGACAGAGGAGGTAGATCATAATCCCCTGTAGGTCATTATATGATCGACTTTACTAATTGCCCTATTGGGATCATGCTCTTAATCCAACATAATCCTTTTTTAGACATGTACAGTTAAAAAAATAATAATCCATGCCATGACACTCAAGTTTAAAATGTGTTCTGAATCAAAACAATAAGTGGAAGGTTTAATTTTCCAGTACAGTATACCTACCATAAATATTAAGGAACAGAAGTAGTAAGTATGCCAATTCATTTATAAACTTGACTTTTGAAAGTAGCAGTTTTGCAAAAGTGCTTCCACCCCTTCAGAGGGAAACCACAGAAAACAGAGTGCTGTGAATACACATTTTAAATTAAAGGATTCATAACTTTTGCATCAGTGAAATTAACAAGAAAAAGTGTGTCAACCTATAACATTTGTTACTTTATAATATCGTGAAAGGTACAATATGTTATGATTGTGAAATTATATGCAAGTACCTGTGACAGATACTTGTGGTATGAAGGATCAATGCAGCAGAATAATGCATAAGGAGAAACAAGAATCAAATGAGAATCTGTATCAGATTGTCTGCTTAATGGTGATCCATGAACACGATATCAGACTGGGTGCTATAGGCCCTTATTAAAATACTGTGTCACTAAATGTTGTTTCTGTGGTCGGTCCAGGAGTGCCTTCATAGAGCTTTATGAAATGAGTTGTCTTAGCTACAGCAGGTGTTGTGAAGTTGTGAGAGACATCAGTGTATTAGTTACGTTTGAACTGCTTCTTCACTAAATGATTGTAATTTATAGCTTTCGAGACTTATTGTAGTTTAGTTGTAGGTAGCTCAGCGTAATTGAAACAGCCCCAAAGCAAGCAGCATGAAGCAACGTTTTGAAATATAATTGATAACTGTCTGGGAATTTCAATGTGTGTATGATTTTGTTTGTCCCCAATACAAATCATCATAGAAGGTAGTTGTTTCTAGTATTTTTTATTTCCACTTGTGTTCAAACACAGGGTTCATCTGTGGTAAGCTAACGGAAGTGGATCACATACTGATCTAGGCTGCTTCTGCACTGCCTCAGATGATGCTGTGGTTGGGTCCTCTATGCAAGCTCACGGCCATGCTTTTAAGTCTGTCAATGTACAAATGACACTGGTGTCCAATATTCAATAGGTTATTGCAGTTCTTCCTTACTTTTAAGCTCTGAAACATCATTACACCTTCTTATTAGATGTTTTATCTAGTTGAAATGTGTTCTATATTCATAGTATTGATTCTTGAGACATGGGACAAAACATGTCCAGCAATTGTAACTGCGATTAGGTTTAAAAATGAAAACATTTTCAATTGCAGATGTTGTGAGGTGTTAATAATAGAATGTAGTTAACACAATTATCCCCTTCAATTTCATTTAATCGTTATTATGTCAAATCTACGACACTTATTGTCTCCTCACTACATCTAAAACAGTGTGTTCAATCATTCATGTGCAATAAAATGACAAAAATATGATTTTTAAAAAATAAAAATTTACAATTAATGAATAAAAATAGCTTTTTTAATCAAAAGCAACACTTGACAATACCTCATATCAGAGCAAGGTGTTTTTTCTACGACACATGCATGTTTTATAAGGTTTCAAAGTTGTGTCCCCCACTTTTCGCCAACACCGTCAGACGGCAATCAGGGGCAGCTGTTACTCTGAAGGACCTCTTGCCACAGTCCACCTCTGTAGAGTGCATCGATGCAAGACATGCTCTGGTAAATTTGATAGTTTTAGAACATTTTAAATCTTCATGTTTGTATTTCCTGTGTCACGACCATGATATGTCAACACCGTCTTTCGATTTCTGAGGAAATGCACATGCACTGCAGACATACTGTTCTGAGATGAGAGAAAGCATCTTTATATCTATAGATCATTTGTGCTCCAATGATGTAAATCAAAATACTTAATTGTGTATCTTGAATAAAAGGTTCATAATCAATAACTTACCCACTGCTTGTTGTTTGTTTAATGCCATCATTGATTGATTCAATATATCTGATAGTTAAAATTCAAATTTTCGTCACCACCGTCAGATGTGTCAACTCTGTCAGGTCTATGTCACTGATGAGTGTGAATATTTTGATGAATATTTTGATAATATTTCATTATGATTTTTCATACTTGTTGAGGAATTGTTGATCATGTGTGAAAATGTAATTGGTCTCCTAACAAGAGAATGTGTTAAAATGTTATTACACAGTCCAATTTAAAAAAACACAGACAGAATAATTCTTTATAATATGTATATATATTGATATTGAAAGTAATTTTTTTGTGGTCTCTGTCAACCTTGGTGGAAATTAGTTAGTTAGTTTTCTATACTTCTTTTAGGTCAAGTATGATATGAGTGAAAATGAATGTGTGTTTTTGGTGTCTGATGGTGTTGACACAAAATACATGATGGCAAGTTAAAAAGCACATTTTGATAAAGAGAAAAGTTGGGAGGTTGTATCAAAGCAAAGCTCAGTAACTTAGTATACTGTATGTTAGATACATACATGTAGTTTCATTTGTCTGAGCAGAAGATTACATTTTTTCAATATTGCACCCTGTTTTGTCCCACTTTTCAAGAATCAGTGATAGCCCAAAATACGGTTCAGGCAACTACTATACAGCATTTTCGGGAAGCTCTTTTTGTAGCTTTCATGCGACAAACACGAAACAGCACGTACAGCTTTAGTTCAGTTATTAAGTTGGTCTGTGGGTTTTAACCACAGTGGCTTGTGAAGAACGAATAAGTGAGACAATGTCAGCGTATAAAGACGGCACCAGTCTCAACTGGTGACTCAGACACTGAGAGACGAATGAGAGCACACGCACGTATGCCATGGCTGACTCGGAGCTGGGGATTAAAAGGGGGCGGAAGAGAGGGATAGAGAGTTGAGGGTGTGAGCAGTTAGAGAGGTAATGTTAGAGGGAAAGAGACAGAAGAGGCAGAGGCAGTGATATGGAGAGAGGGGCATGTGCAACAGCATGATTCAGGGTGATCCTTTGAGTGACACAGTTTCCTGTGCCTTTCCATGTGTGTGAGGTAAAGCTATGGCACCTACACGCACACACACACACACACACACGCACACACACACACACACACACACACACACACACACCAACACACACACACACACACACTCACACCTCAAATGTCTCACTCCTCGTGTAGTTATAAATCTTCCCGTCAGTGTGGGTCATTAGGGCCTCTCAAATCATGGCAAACAGAGTGTCTGGTCTAGGACAAGTGAACAAGCATATGCAAAATTTGAAAGGAATCGCATACAAATATACACAGAGTATATGCACACACTCATCTTCTATTTGGTATCTATTTTTAATTATTCTATAAGTCTATGAGTATTTGTTTTGAGAGTATTTTTTAATTTTGTCAGCGTCCTAGTGCTTTGTGATCCCATAGACACCTCCTGCATTGGGAAACCCATAGAGACCTTTTATGTATTCTTCCCTCATTATAAGTCAAATCATAGATTTTGCAGGACTAGCTGTCATTTTGTGATGACTATCAAAGTTTGTGAGGGCTTGCTGTGCCTGAATGGAATGAAGATGCCTGCACATCCTGCCTCTGGCCTCGTTCCGTCCCCCCTGAGTTGGCTGAGCTTCCGAGAGCTCCATAGTAGCTCCATTGGCTTTTACAAGAAAAACAAAGGGGGCTGCTCTAATACCATTTGACAGCCTGTTTTTGTATTTCGCATGATTTCATAAGGAATGGCAGAGTGACGTTTTCCTAATTGGACATAATAAAGGAAGGAGATGTGGGTTGGAGACTTGTGTTTGAAGGGCTGGGATTTGTTTGGAGCTTTACATTTTTCACCCTTTACTCCTGGAGAAGAATATTATTCAAAGTGGTACTAACCCCTCGATGAAACACGTTTAAAACTAAAAGTAAAGGGAAAAGTAGTCAAACGCTTTCAACAGCTATGTTGTCTTTTGCAGTGTTAGAACCCCGCATTGTACCCGGGGTAGCCATTGTTACTAGGGCTGTAACTAAATTATACAAGAGAACATCTTTTATTATCCAGATTATTTATTTCTTTTTCCATAGATTTCAACAGAGGTCTCCATCCAATGCCATGGGAACATGCATTGTGAATTCACACTGTGGTTCTAACAGCATGTGTCAAAGTGACACCATTTGCTTTTGATATAAAGGAGACCATAGAGCTTCTTTGTTCCCTTGCACTGATAAATCAACGCCATCCTGGATCCCTAGACTACTGTAACATAGTTTAGCCCACACCAGAGGCCGAGAGACACAATAGAAAAGGGAAATATAAACAACGTTTACCCCAAACTACTACAGCAAGATAAGTTGGAGGCATCATAGTACAATCACCAGGGGCATGGGAAAGTTTGCTAGTGAGACATATGCAATACACCTCAGCATTTCATGGGACCCTCTTCTTTCTTCCTGTTTAATTACTCTGGAATTAGAACACATTTAGGTCATTCCAATTTCCCTCCTCCAACCTGTGGGCACTTCATCATGCTGGATTTAGGGTGTCTTAACCGCTATCAGAGGCCCTGTGCAGAAAGGAAAGGAGTGTGTCAGCAATTTTGGAAGGCTGAAGGCTTTTCTGGCCTCCTGCCTGCTGCCTGCCCAACTGTGTGCCCCTCTGCTGAGGCTTTGGGCACTGGGTCAGACAATAGGACCAGATTCAATGAAGAAAGGTCTGGTTGACTTGATTGGAGTGGGAACGGGACGGGACAGGACGAAGGGTGGATAAAGGGCGTTAGAAGAGGATGCCCATGGGTAATTGGTCCCTCCCTGGCGTCCAGTTATGTAGCAAACCAGCTGGTCCCCTCTGGTCCACTTCTACAGTAGGCCGAACCGAGTGACCGACTGCAATGAAACAAATTAACAAAGTGCCAAGAGCTGAGGTAATCCTGTATGACGCATGACAATCCATCGTTGTTAATAAGAGCATTGAACAGTTTGAACCCAGCTTGAAGATAGGAATAGGTGATAGCTATTTTAAACACAAATATGTAATTATTCTCCAGTCTATCCTACATACATCACTGCCATAAAAATAATATAATATTGGCCAACATTCCAGGGAACCATTTGGTTTGGGCAAAAACAATAAGGATTAAAAAATTTGCTTTGTGAATGTTTGTTTTTCCATTTTGTGCTGCTCATATCAGTCAGAGAAGAATACAGAGAGACCCTCTGCACATTCCTGTCTAGTAAGGAGGGTTGCTAAGCTGCTTAACTAAACCAAAGAGAATGGTTATTTGTATGGGTCACTGAAAGCTAGTTGGCAACCTCTCCACAGCTATTACTGCTGGTGTTGGAGCTGGCGTGAGTATAGATCACTGTTGTACAAGTCATACAGGCCCAGCCAGTGGGCCTGTTGGGACTGCCTCATTCCAGTCCCTTTACTCGGAACACAAGTGTAATAGCCAAATCTACTATAGAGAAACATAATGCCTGTTACTGTTGACTGGAATTCATTGTGTAGTAGAGAAGCATGACACATTCACTTTTTTTGCATAATCTAATTCAGCCCTTTGCATGCGGCAAAGACTTTGGCCTCAATACGAAACAACTTATTTTTGTTCAGACATACTTTCTATAAATGTCTTTCCAGCAGCCCCGTTTCCATTTCTACCGTACTCGACAGAAGGGAAAGAACCCCAGTTGTCTTCTGATAGAATGTAGAAAAGCATCATTATAATAAATATATGTTGTTGCTGGTGTTGAAATTATAAATGTAGTTTTAAAAATAATGGTTGCAGGTGAGAAGTAGTGTGCATCTCTTTTTGCCAACATGTAGTCCCCACCCCAAAGTCTAAAAGACAAGTAGGGAGACTAAATTAATTACTGCTTGGATAAGACAAACAGATGTACCTGTACAAATTTACTTTGTAGACCACATTTTTTTCAATTAAATAGGATCCATCAATCCATTCTCCATTTAGTAAGCCAGTCAATTAGGAACGTCTTACAAACTAAACTGAACTGAACTCTGCTGGTCTAGTTGCTTTATTA
>JAVQIZ010003702.1:0-11504 GCA_036023535.2 Galaxias brevipinnis
GTGTTTGTGACCTCTACTTAACCTTCTGTGTGTCAGTGACCACCTTCCCTATCTGACCTTGTAGGGTGTTATTGACCTCTCACCTCTGGCCACATTGACCTGGATACTAGCCCTGTTGGAGCCCAGGCTATTGGTGCCCATGCAGTAGTAGGTGCCAGCGTCGGCCACCTTGATGCTGGGGATGAGCAGCGTTCCGATGTCCGTGCGCTCCAGACTGGCCTGAAGATGGACGAAACCAACGAGAGGACGGGTGCTCAGGCATAACTTCACAAACCAAGGACGATGCTTATAATGATGTATGAACCAACGCAGCATACCTGGACTGTACAATCAATAATCCAACATACAGTTTATACGCCTTATTTACAATGGCACTGTTAAACAGCTCATTACAAATCAAGCCAAACACAAGGGTACCATACAAATATGGCACATCACTTACCTTTGACGTCACGTTGGATTATGACAAAAACACAAATGAGAGGGACATTTCTAACACTACGACATTAAAGTGAACTCTAGGTGTACTACCGGAAACACAAAAGCTCTACATGGTGAAGCTATGGTAAGTGCATTGTTACTGTTACTACAGGTTTTTTTTGGGGTGTTGCGATGCTTTGCGCCATTTGAATCGGTGTGCAAAGCAACACATTGCTTGACATAGTAGCACTTACCATTACTACCAAAGTGTTTGCAGTTAAAAGTGTTAATGCAAAAGCATAATAAGATCATATTATGCTAAATACTAATCTTCCTTTTGACATACATTTAACATACATTGATTACTAAGTAGGTCTTGGACAAAACAGTTGACAAAGTTTTATAACAAAGTAGACATGTTAATAACAATAATCATCAACAAAAAAATCCTGCCTATAACCGTTTATCTCCAGTTATCCAATATCCAGTTATTATTAATGATCATATCAATACAATTAGCACTTATCATCTTACTTCTGCTCCCTCAATCCAACTGACCAGACACAAACAGTAAAGGTTGACTAAAAGAAAATATTCCAATACATGTATGCCCACATAGGACCAACACCACTATGTGAACTCGTTCTGAGACGAATAACTTCGACTACGTGTTTCAAACATCCACAACAGAGATGTATTAGTCCTGCCAGACAGCAGGCACACCAAGTGCATCTGAGTGTATACACTTAGAAAGAGGGTCTGAAGGGTGGGGTCTGTGTGGATTACTGTATCCGGAGACCGCTAAGGCATCCAGGGACAAAAAGCTGCTTAGCTCCGGCCAAGTCAACCGTGATGCCAGGCTAAACGAGAGAGCCGCGGTCAGCCGAGCCCGTGTCTGAACCCATTGAGGACTTTTCAAAGCAAACCCGTTTGCCAGAGCACACAGAATTTCTGCCTGGACGCACGGCAGAGCCGCGCTGCCCCTGGGAAAAGCTGACACAACGCCCGAAGGGTCGCGAGGCGGAACTAACTAGGCCCTCCAGCCTTGGCGGGTTTTGGTGGGACACAAAACGTTGTAGCTAGGGGGCAAAACGTTAACTCTATCGTGGGGAAGGAGAGCGGTGGGCCTGGCACAGGGTCAACTATGTGCGGAATACCTTCAGTATATACTACTGTATGTTTAGTCCTGTTAATACACTCGATGGAATGGAGGGAGTCGACCGTGCGTTTTTAGGACACAAATATGTACGGGATGGAATGACGGAGAACGGAGGACGAGGAAGCACATCCACTAGTATTACAAAATAAAAGTCCACAACGTTGGAGTACAAGTTAACTAGCAGCAAAACTGGTAGTTCAGCTATTACCTGTATAATAAAAAAAAAAACGATTTAAGTTTACAAAGAAGCGGTTTGTTTTTAGTCCTTGAATGGATGTTATAGGTGTACGTTAGGCGAATTATGGACAAGTTGATTGATCATGCATTTAGTGGTCAATGTGTCACACACACACACAGCGAGGTGAGTAGAATACAACAGGTGGAAGGTGGAGACGAGACAGACAGACAGACAAGGGACAGATGGACAGACCTGCAGTTCGTCAATACGTCTCTGTAACACATCGAGACTGTTGCTTTTAAATTGATGGAAACCGTGAGAGGAAATGGCCTGAGCAAAACGTCAAGAAAATAGGGAATGGGATAAACAAAGGGAGAAAAAAAGAAAAAGAGGGGGGAAAAAATAGGAAATAAAGTTGTCAAAATTACGTTATCAAGAATCAAGTTTTCAACACAACCCTTTACAATAGCATTGCTGAAACACTGAAAACCTGTCTTATCACCAGATACAAGATAAGCCCTACAGTCTGTCACAACGGCATGGGAATATATTAGTCTTAGTTTTAATCAATCCATGCTTACATACAGTCCAATCCAAGACTCAACAGACGACTGCAACTCCTTACCTGTCGGGGGACCTCCCCTCCCTGTTTCACCCAGGTGAGTTTGGGGGTGGGCGTGCCCGTGGCCCTGCAGTAGAGTCTCAGTGTCTCCCCCTCGTGAATCTCCATTCGCTGGGGGCTCACCTGCACGTGAGGGGCACTGCCACCCGGAGTCCCGGAGGCTGTTAATGTACACGGCACACACGCACAAACACACACACACAAACACACACTCAATACAGATTTGTACTAACACATCCCTTCAGTGGCCGTGTTCTTCGCCATGGTGTGGCCGCGTGGACCTACAGGAGGAGATGTAGAGGGTGGAGCGGGCGGTATGCTCTCCGTGTGTGTTCAGGGCCTTGCAGATGTACTCGCCCTCGTCGGACCGCTGCACGGCGGCGATGGTCAACACGCCACCGCGCACCACAGCGTTAGGGCTCATCCTGTTCCCGGGGCCTCCTACGTCAAAAAGCAGTTTCACTTTTATAATGCTTACTCACTCCAGTAAGCTAACTTACTAAACCTTCTTTAAATACGATATGGCTTCTTAATGTAAGGTAAACTTCTTGGGGGAGCAGAGGGTATAAAGAATAAGTTCTCATTGTGACACTAAAATCCCCTGCTAACATGTCGGGGGGTTTCGGCGGCCAGACTATCGAGCCTTACCGATCCACTCGATGGCGGGCGTCGGGTTGCCGGTAACCGTGCAGCGGAACTCGGCCCTCTGGCCCGATTGGATGGTGAGGACAGTGGGACTCACGGTGGCCACGGGCTGGGCCCCCTCTGTAGCTGCATAGGGACACAAAGTGGACTTTAGCATGGCTCCGAGAGGTGACAGAATGGCTTGCATGGAAAAGAAGTGTTTAAGAGTTCAGCCGATAACGGAGGTCAAAGGGTAAACAGTAACCTAGGACCTGTGCTGGGTCTTCATTTTTAGGAGACGCAATAACACACAGGGAAATGGGACTGAATTTCTTTGCTATTGATTTGTCCAATAGTTCATTTTCTCCCGACATGTAGTGATAAAGGCTATTGATGTCTGAACTCAGGGATTTGATACTGTCTGGGGACGAGGCTCTGTGTTGATAATCAGACTAACAGAGACAGAGACCCCTCCCCCCGCAGACCAGCTCGGTCCTTCAGAGCAGACGACCCAAATGAAAGCTGGCAGGCTGGCGTTGGCATGGCTTCTCGCCACATCGCGCTCCGGGCCAGCTTGGCCACTGCCTCAATCCCATATGATCCCAGGTCGCTGGAGCCAAAGAAAGCTCGCCAGCCGGGGAAGAGAGGAGAGAATCAGGCTATCTAAGCAAGGGGGGGGGGCTCAGCATTGGGACTCAATAGCCAGCTGGGAATAAGGGGATGATCTGTAACCTGACTGTTCTACAGCTTCTCTGGGAAGCTGGACTCTTTAATCTAATGCCTAGGCCATGACAGGACCATTCATTCACAGTCCTTTGATGGTTTTCCAGGGTTACAGAGAAACTCGATAGAGGTTTTAGATCTTGAAATAAGGTTACGGGTTGTGGTTTGTTCTGAGGGCTAAAATGATTATCTCCTCAATTCTACAACAACAATTCTTCATAGCATTCATAAACAAGTAAGATAAAATGTTTATGGTTCATATCTTCTCAGTAAGCAATGGGCAGTAAAGGTCACAGGGAGTTTTAAACGCAAAGAAATCAACCCTCTTCATGGCATCAAAGAACAGTATGAAGTCACTGGTCTAACACCAGGGCGTGGGGAACAGAATGACTGGGTGTGATAGATCTCTCATTCTAGGCTGCCAGTCGGCTGGCCACGGGCGAGGCATGGAGGGTGTGACAGGATGATGTATTAGGCACAGCATGATGTTTGAAGCCCAGATGGACATTTTCCCAAGGACCAAGCAAAGTGGGAATGGAAGGGTGGAAGTAGGAAGCGCTGCTCTTTCTGAGTGTCGAGTTGTAGGAAAAAAATGTTGAAATAAAAATACATTGTTCTGCTTAGAGAAACTACCAGGCCAATTGAGTCCAAGAGAATTTCTGTACTTTATCTGTTTCGACAACCGTGTATATGGTTACAAAATGAAAAGATAAATAATGATTGAACGAATGTGCTGGTGGAAAACATACTGGAAAAAGGAGTGCTGACCGTACTCAACATTCAGAAAGAACATGTGAATAGACATGCGTTTGGTCCAGCCACCAATGGGTCTACAGTACATAAACCCAATGAGCCAGGCAACACTAAGCAAGGCCCATGTACAACCACTCTATAAGGAAACTATAGTAAATTATTCAGTACCGCAACAGGAAGTTGGAAAAAAAAGTATATACGTTTATATATATAAACACAGTATATACAGTACTGTGCATACATTTTAGGCAGGGGATGGAGTTTTGAAGGCAAAGGGTGGTCACACCAAATGTTGATTTGATGCCGATTTGCTTTCCCCTCACTTTGTATTTTATGAATTGATAAAAAAAAATTAAATTTATATTTATATTTTTATATATATTTGTTCTAACTTTAAAGACTCCACACCTGCCGAAAACATTTGCACAGTACTGTGTATATGCGTATATATATATAGACAAGAGTAGAAATCATGCACATAGTAAAAAAAATGAATATGTATCTTAAAGCAGATCATCTTTGGATCACTATGGATCGAAAGCTGTCCCCTTACCGTTAAAAGTGAAGTGGCGATGAGCCACTTCACTCTACGCGTTACGTTTACCCTGTGGCCGAGCGTTGGTTGTACGTGGGCATTACCAGGCGAGCGTGCTGACGGAGACTGATTGCATGCGTGATAGAGCGTGCCTCCCCTTCTATAAGAAGTGGGGCTGTTGGATAAGTGACCATGCGGACTTACGCTTCCCATGTCCTTCAAACATTTCATAGGCTGTGTAAAACATCTGAGTCTGTGAGGCCTCTGGAAACAGGTCAGGGAGAGGAGGAGTAGTAGGGAGGGTGAGGATGAGGAAGAGGGAAGGAAGGAGGGAACAGGCAAACTGACAGGTCAGTCTCCAAGGTAACAGAGGAACACAGGTACTGGAGCCCTCCAGTGCAGCACTCCTTGGAGTCTGCTTGCTGTCCATTACCTTTAATAGCACTGTCAGATGATTGGCTCCATGATTCCCACAAATGCATCACACTCAAAATGCAAACAACGATTGACCGTAAGCTTAAATGCAATTAGTACCAACTGTCATGTTTTCACTGGTAAAATAAAAAGTTTGTTTAAAAAAACAAATTCATGATCGCAATGATAGTGTCAGTGCTTTTTCAGGGTTGTCTGTTTTCACATAAAAACACACACACACACACACCTACCTTGGATGCATATTCAAAGATAAATTCCAGAAGCCATTGGTTGTGTTCATATTACTACACTCCGAATGATGGCTGTAAGTATTTGTAGTCAATGTGCATATTGCATAGGGTGCTTTTTTTTTGTGGTGTATATCAGCTCCGATCATTTCTGACACAGGTGTCCTCATATCTTACATTTTCAAATTTAAGTTTACCAGTGAACTGCAAGTGTATTAAATATAAAAAATGTATGCGCCATTAATCAACCTGTGGACATAAACTTCATTAACAAAACGCTGTGCACAGACAAGTAAAAACAATGAGAATAGCATGACAAGGCCAGTAAAGAAGATGAACAGGCACACAGAGCAGACGGGTAAGTTTACATGCAGGTTAGAGATGCTATATTTAGTTAAAAATGGACCATTGGAGGTTAGTTCTTAACCTTATACAGCTTGGGGTTGCTATCTTGGTTTGACAAATCCAGTCCGATTTGTTTTCAATTTCCACTAATCTAAAAATATATTCTTAAAACATTTGGTGGGTCATGTGCTGGTTACCTTCACATCATATATATATACTTTATTTTTTTATTTTTTTTTATTTTACAAGATAAACTTCCATAATCATATTTGTCTATTGACAATATTTAATCACATTGCTCTTGTTCACAAATGTTTGCAAAAATATTACGACAAATACATTACATTGTAACAAATGTGTGATACATCAGTAAATTACATTTTTTTAAGAAATAAAATCTGGAAAGATTGTCTTTACAATAGCACCATTGAATTGAATGACCAAATGAAAAGTAATACAGTGGGGAAAGTTGTAAAAACAAACTTGCATTGAGATGTTCTACAGCTATTTTAAACACATGGTGAGTGTGATGACATCCAAAATTCACAAATTAGATGTCTTATTCTTCAGACATTAGATTGTAATTGGCAAGGTTTATCAAAAATACACAACGGTTTAAAAAAAAAATTGCATAACAATTTAAAGAAAGTACTTACAATACATAATACATCTCTACACATATATATATATATTTATTTGATTGATTAAAAAAGTGTAAACCTATCAGGCATTTACTTACATGCATATTGGCGATGCATGTATTTAATCAAATAAATTGTGATTGAAGAAGCATTTCCTTATAATGGATAACTGTACTGAAAAAAACACACAATACATTTGTTTGGAGACAAAACTAAATCAAAAAGAATGTGACCTTGATTTAAATTTTTGTAAGACTATCCAAAACACGTTTTTTATTTTATTTCTACAGCATCTTCCTATCTATTTTAACTCGGTCCTTAACGAATGTACAGAATATTTCGAAGTCCTGCTAACATCCAGAATGACACTACACACAAAGTTTCAGTCTAAGTGGAAGTGCCTTGTATCCTTGTAACACTGGCATTCAACCAGAAAACTGGAACAGAAAGCAGCAATAACGGACAGGTTGAGTTTAACTGCAGTCTCAATGTGCTGCATTCAAAACATCGTAGGTAGCACCACTTTCCTCATCAACAGCAGTCCTTAGGACAGTCGAGTTCGTAACAGAGCAATTATATATGTACAGATGAATTTAAACTGAACATTTTCAAGGAACACAAAACCAGTTCTTCTTCTAATGCTGAAATACTGAAGTCCTTTTTTTTTTTTTTCATGTAATCGCTAGAGTCACAGGCATCCATCTTGTCCTCCATGTACTTCCTCGTTGGCTACTACAGCTCAAGGTGGAACCACGCAGGAAAACCCCAAAGAAACCCTCATAAAAACAACACCTTGATAGTGCGAGGGGTGGGAGGGGGCAACTAAGCATCTACAGTGGCAAAGACAAAGAGGCTAACTGTGAACGATCGGGAAGCAATCAAACCACCACCAATTAACTCCACCCGCGTGACAACACAGCAGCGGCTATGGGAGACATTAGGCACAGGAGGTCGCTGACAAATCAGGGATGTCTAGGGTTATTCTAGAAACTGGTTTAGTAGAAGGTAAGACCAGTGAACCCCGCGTCATTTACCATTCATCAACACCCTTATCATCAGCTTGCTTTTAAAAGCGTACCCTCCATAACCTTTAAACACCAATTATATTGTATTAGGTGATAAAATCAAGGTAAAAAATTCAAACACCCACAAGCTGTATATTTTGTTAGAAAAAGTGATGATTTCGCGTGAAAGAAGCTCCAGTGACTCCAGTTAGAGATAGACGAAACAGCAAAACAGACATAAAAAAAGAGTGGAATAAGCAAAAGCAAAGGAAGGGCTGATTAGAAGAAGAGTTAACTTAAACTACAAAGGGGGGAGAGTGATCAAAGCCGTATGCACACAAACCCATTCCATAGGCGATCAAACGGACCACAGTGAACGACATGGCCTCAAAGCATGCAACCAAGGCGAGAGTGACAGTGTGGTCGCTAAGAAACCGGAGCTGGTAGAGGGATAAGGACCAGTAAGGGCGGGCAGGGGGGGTATGGTTCTTCTATAGGGTATGTGCCCTGGATCACCAACCTGGCACGTGGAGGACGGCGGTGCCCTCGTCCATGGCTAACATGTTGGAGCCGGTGCACACGTAGACGCCCGCGTCCTCGGGCTGGACGTTCTGAATGGTGAGGATGCCGTTGAAGTCCATGGCTCGGTTGGGGAGCTTGCCGTTACCCTGGCGGGTCCACACGATAGTGTAGGCAGGCGACTGGGGGAGGAGCACACAAGACACGGATGGAAAGGTCCACATATCGTACAGTGAAGCTAGGAGGTGGAGGAGGACAACACTCGTGTTGGAAGATGGGGTACGGGGCTTCAAGCTAAACATAGATGTTGTTGGTTTAAATCTGTTGACGATGTATATGTCCATAACTCCAAGGCTAGCCTCTCTCTCTCTCTAAATATATATACACACACACACACACACACACACACACACACACACACACACACACACTACTATTACTGTCAGGCATGTGAGCTACTGTCCCAGGCTCCTGACGGACAGTATACAGTTGTTGAGGGGCGTTAGGTGGTCACCTGACTCTTGGCGGTGCAAATGAAGTTGACAGTGGATCCCACATTGAGGGTTTGTGATTTGGGCTCCTCGATGGTCACCTCGATGGGCTTGCTGGAGGAGGCTGGAAGAAGGACATGGAAATGTTTTGGAAACAGACTTCAAGAAACATCGCTTTTGGGGGAAATTATGAATTGGATTTTTTTCACATATTATCCTTTTATGGCAACACAATAAATTAAATGTAACAAGCTTTGATGTTTCTTTAAAGGCGTTATACATTCGCACCTAACGTATGGTTGCACTGATTTCTGACTAACATCAGTGTGTGAACCTTTGCTATCATCCCATAACTTTTAGCCCTATCAGAAACAAGCCTGCTTATTTGGTAACATCTTAGCTGGTGGGCTAAAAATGAAAATTCAAAAGCCAAATAAACTCAATCAAATCAACCACCCATCCCGACAAGCATAACAAAAGCTCCTAATCAAGTCTGCCCAGTGGGCCACATCGGTTCTCATGCATCAATCTAACTTAACAACCCATCTTCTCAGAACCACGCTAACTGCATCATATGCACTGTAATAGAATCATGGATTGTATGAAGTCTTTGGGGACGGCAGGTAATTTCGTCAGCCGCAATGTTTCTGCCCGCTCGTCCTCATACTCTGATTTGCATACTCTAACGGAAATTAATTCGCTGGAATAAAATCATGTTGAAAGATGAAGTCCTACAAAACCAGTTACAAACAATTTCCCCCAAAAAAGAATTGTGCTGGAATCTGCTGTGTTAAGTGGTTGTCATTTTGTTTCAGAGGATGCTGTGCGTTCACTGGGGATCTTGTGGAAGTTAATTAAAAAGAATGTGCTGAGCTAAAGGTGTCACATGGAACATACTCGTGACAACAATCTCAGCGCGGCTCCGGTTGGTGCTCCGCTTGTCAGTGCAGGTACAGATGTAGACGCCGGCATCACTGGGCTGGACACTGGCAAAGTGGAGCTCCTCTCCTAAACACACACACATACGCACACACACAAAAAAACACACAAACCCAGATGAGAAGGGTGTCACAGATGACATTGTGTAATTTATACTAGATCTTAATAATCTGTGGTTCTCTAAGTGCCAAACAAAACATCAAAAGGAATATGGTTTCAATCTGGAATGGATTTCGGAAAAGACAATTCTTTGTTAGATAACCGGTAATGGAACCAAGATGATGCTCTTAATAAATGCCAGCCCTGCTGAGAAACTCTCTCACAAACCAAATCACTTCCTGTAAGACTTGGCCCGTTGTCAGCTCTGAAAGCCCAGCTCATGGGTTCTGGGAGTTGTACGTACCTTGTCGGCGCCTTTCAGCGCTGCCGGACACGGGGCGCGAGTCCTCTCTAGACCAGTAGAAGTAGTGTGGTGGGGAGCCCGTGACCTGGCAACGCAGGGTGACGGGGTTTCCCTGGGCAATGAGGACCCTCTCTGGGTACACCTTCACCACCAGCGAGGCCGCCGCTGCAGAGGGAGGGCAAAGGTCGTCCAAAAATATAGTCAGAGAACCAATCACAGAACGAGAGGGGGGAAAAAGCAGCCGCAATCATACAAGAGTTTTTATTTTGTTGCTCTCCAGGGAATATAAAGGTGAACAGAATCATCCATGATAGAAAGAATACAAATAAAATACAGGGCCACTGACAAATTTACATAATACATTCTTATGAATAATACTTCATAAGTAACCCTCATACTCACCATTGTACGGACGACACTTCACCCTGTCCTGTGGGTTGCCAACATATCCTGGAGCACAACTGTTGAAGAAACAAACACGTTTTAAAAGACTCAAAAGTCAGAAACAGATGTGAACCTCCTCCATTAGAAACGCATGATGTGGACAGACGATGAAGCAGTGCTAGTCTTCCCTGGACAGCTGGTAGGGCAGTTACACTGTCATCTTACCGTTCACAGTACTGGCCTGTGTAGCCAGGCTGACAAGCAGTGCACTGGTAACCTCCATTCCCCAGACTCTCACAGGTAGGGGAGAACCTGTTAGTTGGGATTCACACACAGGGAGAACGTGGTAGTATGTAGTATCTAGTACGGAGTATGTAGTATCTAGTAAGGAGTATGTAGTATGGGAGAGGCAGGCAGTAGAAATGTACGGTATAGGTATTTATTAAGTGAGTCAAACAGAACGCATGATACGTAATACGTACAAATAATAAAAAATACACTTATTACACAACGTTACGATCATGACATTTTGGATGAGGGTTAATTGTGTTTGAAGTGACTTTGACATGATTGCTGAACTCACTGGTTGTCGCGGTCGCTGTGAGGGCAGGCGCAGGGCTGGCAGTCCTCCGGGGTCCCGGCGGTGGGGTCTCCGAAGAAGCCCGAGGCGCACTGCTCACACAGCTCCCCCATGGTGTGGTGGAGGCAGTTCTGTGGGTGACAGAGGAGGCAGAGAGGGGAGAGGAGACGAGCGGACAGCAGGGTAAGGGATCGACGTTAGGGTGGCGGGGGGATGAAATGCTGTGGGCATTGAACTGTGATGAGCGGGCACTAAAAAACACGAAAACGAAGTGAAACGTACGTAGCTGCCCCGGACAGCGGAAACGCAACGACAAAACGCGAGCTCCCAGATTGTAAAAGAGTTGAATCAAAGAGGCAGATAGATTTGAAAGAACAATTTTTTCAAAGAGGTTTAGCTGCTCACCGTGCAGATGCCAGTCTCGGGGTGGCAGGAGTCAGAGTGGCCATTGCACTCACACAGCTCACAGTGGCCCAGATACAGGCCTCCTCCGGTGCGGGTGTACCCAGGTGAACAGTCCTG
>JAVQIZ010003781.1:0-10431 GCA_036023535.2 Galaxias brevipinnis
ACACAAACTTCTAGCCTTCAGTGTCTCCAAAAGGCACATACTGTCTCTTTGGTGACCTGGCCTTCGCTCTGACCGTCCCCTCACCCCTGAACCACATCCCAGGCCAGAACATCCGCTAGGATGCCCAAATTTGGCCACAACAGTAAGCTCTTGCATATCGCAAAAATATGCTAAAATAACGCCAGCTAAATTGGACATTACTTACTAATATTAGTATTACTAATGTAAGTATCTCACTCGATGTTGTGTGTCCAACGTTTTTTAAAGCATTAACACAAAACAACGGACTGAAACAATTAGGGCTGCCACTAATGACTATTTCTCTTTTGATTAATTGAATCAATTAATGTTATTGATATTTTCTTCCCCACAAAAAGAGCAAGAGAGAAAGAGGGGAAAAAAGAAATACATCAGTGTAATAATGAAGACAAAGTCAAATCCACACTTTTAATTGTATATATAAAAAAATTTCAAATAGTATTTATTGAATTTATGACATTCCCTATACAAAGAATAAGAAATGTGCTTAAAATAATGGCAGACACTAAATAATTAGATAAGATACATGTGTCAGCCCATCGCGCATAAACACATATTGAAATCTTCAATGAACGTTGCGCAGATTCTAGCCTAAACATTTTCTCAAACACTTATTCAATGGTAGTTCTAAGGTAGCGGGCAGACAACTTTATGACTTACATAATGTGTTTATTTAGCAGCTACACGATATTGAAGAAAACTCTCCCTAACGGTAATTTCATCATAACATGAATAGACAACACTTTTCTAGCAATCCATCATCCAGAATAGCGTGTCTTCTCTTCAGGTGCTTGATCGGGCATAGCGCGAGTGCTGGTGTGGTATGCCATCGAAACTTTGTACTTTATTGTTTTGTGATACTATGCTTTCATACTTTTGAAGCCTTGGATCTTTTGAAACTTGCATGGAACTGAACCGCTGATAATACTGACCAAGTGACTCACTGGTACAGCCACCATGACTTAGTAAAACTGTAAGATTAATTGGAGCTGACCAATGATTAGAGCCAAAAACGACTGAAGAAATTGAAGAAACGACTTTGAAGAAACACATTTGTCATAATGAAGTGAAGCATTTTAGATATCAAAGGTGCATTCCGAAAATGAAAAAAACGATGAATTGGTTTAAAATATTGATGTTGACGTCATTGATTATGTCGACTAATCGAGGCAGCCCTAGAAACAATCCAGGGACCCACACAGGTGAAGCATTTACCAATATGGTCAAATCACAACTCAAATGGCAAACTCAAGCCCAAGAAACAATGCATCTCGACACTTAACATACTCATTGTACTACACCGGTCTGCAAAATGTTCCATGACTTCAGCAGCCTAAAGATCAAAGATCACTCTCACTACTAATGAAACTCTAATTGTGTCCAACCTTACATGGGGAAAGATAAAGGGTCACAAAAACATCCAGGGTTTTTCCTGCATAGAGAATAAGAGACGGCCGCCTCCTTCAAGTTTCGTGCCACCTCCTGCTCTCCACAAAATTCCGACGGGTGTCTTTGTGAAAGCCATATTTTTTTACAAGTGTTGCACTTGGTGGACTTGTAACTGCAATTGCGCCATTACACTGTCGCATCTTCGGTGGCGCTGTATTGCAATCAGCACAATGCACTGGGAAAAGAGCTTCCAAAACCTATAGGGGGAGGCTACAGACCTAGAGCAGCTACAGGCCCCAGGCAGCTACAGACCCCAGGCAGATACAAGCCCCATGCAGTTTAGGACACTGACAGATAACCATATGTGGTCCAAACGTAAGCGTATACATTAATAACCATCTGTACAATTAGACAAATTGATTTTACACTTAAAAAAAAAAAGAAAAAAGTCGTTTTGCTTTACTTTGCGATTGTTTAGTGAATAACCATCTGTAGACTTTGACGAATTGATCTTACGTTAATAACAGTCCATAGACGACCTTTTTTTTTACGTTATTTAGCTTCACATTGAAATGTTTTTTGTAATTTATATATAAATGTTCAATTCAAATATGAGATATGAAGTATGCTAATAAAGATATGAGATATGCTGCACTGATTGTACAATGTAATGAAAGCACTATGCTATTGATTAAAAAGGGTGCCTTAGTGTTTTAGAATATAGTTATATCCACTTATGGTTTTTTGATACACAGGAGCCAAGTGCACATTGAGTGATCCATATAGTTTCAGTAGTTCAGAATTTATATATAAACGTTCAATTCAAATATATAACCCCTCAATACATGCAGTGTAATGATATGCACCGTTGATTAAAAATCTGCTGTACTACTCACTATTGTTTGTCATACATCTACAGAACAGAATTCTACATAGCATTTTACGAAAGCAAACAATTCATCCCTTTCTAATATAAAAAGGAAAAAAGAAAGAAAGACAACTTTTTAAAACTTTTACCTTTGGGAATTGACTCGTGGCCCTCGCCTCTCTGTAAGTGAATTTTTTTATTAAATTCCTCTTGCTCACTGTGTCCTATTTTTTCTTCTTCGTCTTCTTTTTGGTTCTTTATTGGCGGTTGGCACACCAGTTTAAGGTGCATTACCGCCACCAACTGAACGATAAGTATACTACTAGCCCAATAACATGGTCCTCAAACTGCCTGGGGCCTGTAGCTGCCTGGGCTCCAGGTCTACAGCCCCCTTCTCTCCAAAACTGCCAAATAGGAAGAAAAGAGCTGGAATTTTTTTTATTAATGTTAGCCTACATCCCATCAGTGTAATGTTTTCAGCTTTGCAAATATGGCTTGTAGAATCAGTATTTATTTTACAACGCAAGTTCAATATGATTTAACGTTATAATTGTTAATTTCTTCAGTCATATAATTATCAGAACTCCTAAAATACACTGACTGGCTCAAGCAAACACATTTTTAGCAAAGGCATGATACATGTATGAAAAGGATGGTAGGGTTGGCAAAAATCGCTAGCACCACATCCCAGGACAATCAAGTTTTCCCGTCGGGCTACCCAAACCCTGTCCGACGGGCTATCAGAAATGCCTCTTAAGTGAAATAAAATGTCCTCCTTATCTGATCTTTTGACGATCGAAGAAACAAGTTGTTGATTACAATGGTCGACAAACTATAACTCTAGGAAGTGTACACGTTAATTGGAAAGGTACTAGTCGAGTTGTATTTCGGCTGTTGTGATTCAAATTCTTGCAATTCCAGTTCTCCCAATTCTGCAGACTTGCATAATGCACCTATAATCCTCCTACACACTTCTTACACTTGCATGTAAACGGTTTATACTAAAGGCAAAATACCATCAAAATGATATCGTAATCTGTACAGTATAAACAAACATAGTTGTAACGGACCGAAGGTGGACCCAGATGCAACACACAACTCACAGGATTTAGTTTATAATATCCTTTTATTCTCACCACAGGACGATGGTCAAAAAGCCACAGACAGACAACGAAAAACGCAGGGCAAAATCTCAGAGTCAGGTTCAGAAGGCTAGGTAGTTTACCGGGGAACAGGTGAGGAAGAAATGTGAATGCGGGAAAGTCTGTCATGAAAACAGCAAAGAACAATCTGGCAGTGAGTGTGTGGAAAACTGGACACTATATAGTGGCAGAGTCAATGATAATCAGATGTGTGTGCAGGTAAGCAGCAGGTGTGTGTGATTGTCCTGATTGCAGTGCAGAGTGAAGCAGGGGCGTGGCAGAGTCAGTGAAAGACCTGTTGTGGTGCAGGCTGTGACAATAGTAGCAATGTTTACATTTAGCTCATGCTTTACTAACATTTAATTCTTTCTATCTACAGAACAATTCCAGAGTGCTATGTCACTTTTTTGATGACCACGGTGAGTATAATATTGTTATTATTATTATTGAGAATTGTGATTTTTTTCTAAATCTGCTTCTGCAGAAATAGTTAAAGAAGACAATTCTTTCTTTAAATTAACATGTTAAAACCCATTATGTATTTATTATATTTCCATTATTCTACACAGCCATTTTTTTTAATAGGTATTATGTTTAAGTATATGATCCAACTGTATACACACCAGGGGACCTACCCGGTAGATAGCGTAGTCGATAGACGTGGACTTTAACATCGGAAGACTGCCGATTCGTGTCCCGAGCCAGAAGACACCGTTGCCTGTTTTTATGCAATCTTAATTTATATTTAATCATTTGTTACAATCCATACACGAGTTAGAGCAGGTTATGCGTTTGAATGTGTGGTTATTCAGGAGCAGTACTGTGTGCATTAACTCGCTTTGGCCTTGCTGTGCAATATAGTCCAACTCTTGCCATGTGCGCAATCATGATTAGAGTTCATAGTTGGCATAGCAACACCCCTCCCCCCTCCAAATGTTGCTGACTCTCTCGTGCAGCGTCTTCAGAGCTCTGTTTGTTTGTGCCTGAACATGACGAGAAGAGACGGTTGGCAGTGGTCAACGTTGGAGAAATCAGAAGTTTGAAACGGTACTGGAATTTTCGGTGCTATTTTTTCAGTGGCTGAAAAAAAAAAAAAAAAAAGTATTAAAATATTTTTCTTAACTTTTGATTGGGTGGGCAAGACGCATGTTTGGGTGGGCTTAGCCCACACTTTCCCCTGCCTACTGCCAGCCTTGCACACAATATGAATGTTATTGCCAGAAATCCATGGTATTACAAACTGCCCCCAGCTGCCCTGAGCTTTGGCCAATTTAGCTTCCTTCCCTGAACTCTCACACTGACAATGCCCAAGATTTGTAGGTATTGGCAGTATGTCGTAGGTCGCCCTAACAATAAAGCTAATTCTTGTAGATTCCATTTCCCACAAGTCCTGCCAGAGAATTTTTCTCTGCTCTATACTTTCCCAGTTCATCCATTGCCCTTGTTTGGCTTGTAAGAAAGCTTTGGCGTTCCTTGCAACTTCCTCCTGCTTATGTATTTGATCTATCACCAATTTGTGTTGTTCTGAAGGAGTTGATCTTGACCACCTCTGTTTACTTGTGCCAAGTCCAAATCCTCCTTGTCCATGTTGTACTTGCCTTACCATTTATGTATGTTTAAAGGCTGCCTTTGTCTGCAGCACTGAATCTTTTGTATTCCATTTCTGTCCTGTGGCTATTGTGGGCTATGCTGGTCATACTACAAAAGCTTGGGATTCTGCAAGTGTAATTTCTAATAAAGATTTAGTCCACTTGAATCCCTCTGTGTCCCTGGTAAGTGACAGCTCTAGTGCACCTTTCCCATAGAGAGGCAGGCTACTAAGAGGTCGTTAGACCCCTGACCATGTTCTGGCATAAAAGCAAATTCTTCTTTCTAGCTTTTTGAGCTTTCCAAGTTTTGACAAGAATGAAAACAACTTCTTGATAAACTGACAGTGCAAGCTAGTTTTAGTGAGAAATGCACCAAGTTTTGATGAGATTACACCAACTAATACTGAAACCGAATTGTCTCCTAAAATGGACACAGTACTCTGGAACTCATCTCTTACACTCATTCTGCATGAAGCGTTCACAATCCTCGGTTCCAAGTCGACACACAGGCTCAAGACGGATGTGGCCAGGTCGCGGCCAGGTCGCTCCCCAGAGTCTCACTGCCAAATTGTGTGGCTCAGTTGTTTGGAGCACCTCTTTCCTCCTGTGCATCCTTGCCGCCTTGATAGTCTACTTAGCCTATTGTATTTATTGTGATGAATTATAGCAATATCCAAATGAATACATGTATTTACAGCCGGCCACCTAAAAATAATAATACTAATAATAATAATACATACAATTATAAAAGGGTTCCACAGCTTTGCTGCTTGGACCCCTAATAATACGTACAATTACAAAAGGGCTTCGCAGCTTCACTGCTTGGACTCCTGATTAAAGCTGCTGGCAGCCTTTGACGGGTCCTAGCTGTCTGAAAGAGCTTGAGATTGTGAAAACATGGATCTGGTCAAGGGGTAGTCTGAGACAAACTGGAAGAAAAGAGATTGAGAAAAGGATGTCCAAAAATGATCTAAAGCTCAATAGTTGTAAGACGGACCTGATAGTTGTGGCTCCTCAGGCTCTGCTCAAAAAAGTAATCAGATTTGTAAATGTGGCTACAATCTCCAGGTTTGAGTTTAAATTTGCAAGTGTATTGAGATTTGTTTATTTGTAGAAAAATGTTGTGTGAATGCATGCATATGTATCTGTTAATATGTATACAAGTCTGTGAATTCATACATAGACTTTTCAGCCATTAATATGTAAGTATGTTGCTGTAAGAGCTGGAAATACAGAGGAGTCATGAGTTACAAGTCACGTCACTTTTGCTAAACATTTTCCGTGGCAGAGATTTGTGCATGTGGCAATTCGTCAATGTGCAGCTAGGTGTGTCTGTGAGCGGGGAACTTTAACTTCAAAAGACACAGATCTATTTAATATACAGGCATCTGTGAACACCCAGCAAGGTGCTCAGGGTCCAATCGCCTCGCTCATATTTAACATCCCTCCACTTTATCCATTTTGGACCCAGGGACAATGCTGAGATGCAGCAATGTCATCTCCAGCTAAATAGAGAAGAGAGACAATTAATAGAAATACATTGATAACTTACAAGCCACAGTAGCAATTTACAGCAATGAAAGGACCTTTAGGTTGACTGTAGACATGCTTTTTACAAAAGTCTGAATATGCAGGTGTGCCTACTACAGAAATAGAGAGGCCATAGATTAACAGCAATCAAGCCATGGTCATGTGTGACTGAACAGTAACTTACACACATTATACAATCATTGGATATGTGCCAAGGCATCAGCTCACTAATACTAACATGCCGTTTAAATAAATAGCTTAATCTTTAATGATACTGTCATGATGTTACGATATAAGGAAGTCATGGAGCTAGTTAGCCAGCCAATGCCAACATCCAATAGGCAGCTGGTTACATAGCTAAAGCTAAAGCCAACACTAACATACATATGTTAGACTGGCCAAAGACGTTTTCACTTTTTTTTAAAAACACGTAATTAAACAGTCAATATGTAAGATTTTTTTATTTGGTAAACGTTTAGTAATAAAAACAAATTAAGAAATTGTCAGTTGTAGTGCCAAAAAAATAATTTTAAATTTGACCAGTTATTTCTGTGTCGCCAACTGAAGTAGTCAGAAAGCATAAACATCATACAACCGACCGACTTTGACCTTACTGTAGTGCTTCATCGTTATCGAAACAATGGTAAAACCGATTGTCTTTATATTTGATATAGTCGTAAACCTAAATTAAGGGTACAGCATTGAAAACTTGTTCTTGGAAAACAGCAATAGCGTCAAAGGACTTTTTATATCGCGGTTACAAAGCTCTGAAGTTCTACAACTCTTAAAACTCTGTATGAAGCCTGCCTGGTCTTTTATCAATCACAGTTAAAATATATATCTCCAGATAATAAGAAAATTTAGTTTGTAATTGTATTATTAAAATGGTTAATAAACCTTATGTCCATATTAGATTGTAGTCATTGTACACCCATCTCCCAAAAAACATCTTGCCAATAAAACGTTCACTCATTGGCATTAAAGCATTACTATAAATGACTGACTATGACTATTATATGATATATATATATATATATAAAGTATGTATATACACACATGGTGTAACATTACTAGTTAATTATATCACATGCACTTTATGTGTAGATAAAGAAAATTGCCATTAGATTATTAAAATAAATATGCATTAGTTGACTTTTTTTTTTATTAGTTGCTTTGCTCCTGTCTTTATTATGCTCTGCAATCTGCTAAAAAACAGACACTATATCAGTCTGAGTGGTAAATACATTTTGGTAGTTTTTTTGCTGGCTACCTATAGTGTTGTCTCCAAAGACCATGTCTTCCCTTGTGGAAAGGGCTGTGCAGGCTTGATGAGCTAGTCCGTCGTTGAAATGCAGGCCACAAAACAACTAATTGACAACCCCCAAACTGGCCTTCTCAGAATCACTACAAAATTCAAAACCCTAACTAATATTTCATTGAACCTCTTTTCAGTGCTGGCCTGGTTACTCATTAGGTTCCTATTCTTTGAGAAAATAGTTTCTGAATCATCTCCAGAACTGTGTCAAACGTGCAATGGGCACTGAGCCGGAAGCTTGCGCTCTCAAACTAAAACTACGCCTGCAGTGCCGTATTTATGGCCAAATTTACTTGTGCAATCAGTACAAGTTTCTGATTCAAACTTTAACTCTGAATCAATATGGAGCAGTTAAACTTTCCGTGCCTGGTCTGCCATATACTTAAGACACACCTGGGAGCTTCTCTGATTGGCTATGGGACAGCTTATCTAAAGCTACCTCACTACCCCTGTCACTTTATTGGAACCAACTCTGCGGTTGCAAACCAGATCCATGTACACTTCCCTTACCGTATCTGCACATATACCAGTACCATGCTCATAAGTTGGTATCCTAGCCTGCACAAGCCTATCTAACCCTTCTTCAAAATCCCTGTTTTGAACAACCTGTTTTCTCCTCCTAGTCCTTTCTAAACTACTCTCTCTACATTTTAGCTTTTTTAACAGCAATCTATTGGGAGTCCTTTATGACAGCCTCTGCCTGGATTATTCAGCTTTGACTGCAGACTCCTAACCTTTACCTCTGTGTCATACAATCTTTGACCCCTCTCTCTCCACTCTTTCTCTAGCCTATCTTTCTCCCTAGTGAGATGATCAAATTCTGCCTGCCTTGTGTCCCTTTCTCTAATCTCTCCATCTAGTCCATCAACCACCTCACTTGCCTCTCTAACACAAGTTAATTCTGTGACAAAACTAGCCTCATGCTTATCATTTTCATTCCACAGCTCTTGCCTCTGTAACCTGACTAGCTATGGCTTCAATATGTCTACATGTTGTAGGCATACTAAATACTAAACTATCAAATGCCACTCTCGTTTTCATGACATAACTTGCTCCTGCGGGACCTCATCCTACCAACAGCCAAAAAGTAATTAATTTATAATCATTCAAGATTTTCGGCTAGCCTTTATCAGACGGCTGTGGTGGATTTACTCGCAACCCAAAATATCTTTTCAGAGCCATCCATCTTCCGAGCAAAATAGCATTCCTAATTACACAATTGTCTTAAACATTTGTTTAAGTATCTCAGTGTTTTGCCAACGAAATGAAATGCTTAACAGTGCAACACATATAGCCTAGCCTAAGCAATGGCATAATATAGTCTCGCCAACACTATCGTCCTCCCTACTACCTCCTGCCAGTTCGCGGTCATTCAAAATCTTATAATTTACAACAAAACAGTTCACAGATTTGCAGGCAATTAATATGATGTTCTGAAAATATTATACTGCATGTAAATGCTGAACCATATTTCAATTATTGAGTTAGGAATTTTAGTTATACAGTAGGTTAACTCAGTGCAAGCCGCACTGCTACTACGCAGTGGTTGATTAATATTAGCCTGCCTATTATAAGAATGCATCATAATCCCTCACAAGTAGCTGTTTTTTGCAGGAGCTGCTCTGGTCCTTTCTCAATGGCATTATATTTGTGCCACAATTCTGTGCGCGTGAAGGGATATTTTGAGCGCACAAAGATATGTTTTGCGCATTCAAAACTTAATTTCGAGGATAAATAATAGCAAATTTTGAGCAAAGGAAACTGTATTTTGTAGTTAAAAAAAGTTAATTTGCATGTCTGCTAAAGTTCATATGTTCACGCACAGGGGTGTAGCACCAAATGATGGACCTTATACACAAGCCATGTCAGTGGGCCCCCTTCCTCTCCCCATATTTCTTTTTCTTTTTTCTTTTTCTTTTTTGTAACAAATAATTGATCCTATATTGTGCACATGAATCTGTAGTGGTTATTAGGGTAGTCACTAATGAACTGTTCATACCACATTTAAACAAGTAATAATAATCTGTTATATATCCTTAAGTGTGCACAGTTTGAAATCTTACATTTCCCAGTACCCTTCTATTTCAACATACTGTCGCCTACAATACTTTACTATGGTTAAATGATGTTCGTCTACAGTAATATCATCAGGCGATAATGATGGTCCTGCTGCTGCTCCGCTGTTTGTGACTGTTTCTGAAACTGAGGGCCATGTGTTTCATTATGTTAAGCTTTGCTAGATAATGTTGGTAGATTTAATATTGTATATTGTAGCTATGACGCTGATTATTTTTATTATTATTTTGGTCATCATTTGGATGATCCCTATATAATTAAAAGGCTTTGGACTACCCTAGACTATATCTGTGATATTTTATCCTGCCAAGTTTAAAATTAATTATCATAAAAATGTACACACTGTCTTTTTCCAGGGGAAGGTCATTGCTCCTTTCCAAACTGGTCCACTCTTGCAGTCTGTAGCAGTGTTGCCTATCAGGCCCACTTTGAGTGATCGGTTACATTCTGCCCCCCCCCCACCCCCGACCCCCAAAGGTTATA
>JAVQIZ010003803.1:0-14149 GCA_036023535.2 Galaxias brevipinnis
CCCCCCCCCCCGTGGGGGGGGTTGGGTTTGGTTAGGCCAGGGGATCAGACTTCATTCCAGCTGACGTAAGGCCATGCCTACTGACTATCATCTAAGTCTGTGCCACGACACACACACACACACACACACACACAAACACACACATTCTCACATATACACTTAAATACACTCACACAGAGACATGACAGGGCTATAGTTAGACAACATCGTGATGGCGGCAGATAAAGAGGGAACACCACGGCGGAAACATGACCACCAGATAGTTGTGTAAGAGAGCTGGATGGATATGGGGGGAGGGGGGTCAGAGCAGAGGAAGGATGGGAATGCATACAGATCACGAAGAGAGACAAAAAAAGACAGGGAGAGGACAGACTGACAGGGAGAGGGAAAGAAAGAGAGAGCGAGGGAGGGAGGGAGAAAGTGGACCCAAACAAGGAACCCAGGAACAGTGGGCTAAAAGGGTCTGTTGTTGGAATGTGTTGATGCCCCGTCCCCGTCAGTCTCAAGTGTTCCTATATCTGGCCCCGGTCCTGCCTGCCTGCCTGCCTGTCACACCCTAGCCCCTCCCTGTGTCTACCGAGGCTGGCGGGCCGTCCACCCTGCACTGGCTCCCGTTGAGTTGTTTCACCCAGTGGAGCCTTCCAATCAGCTACGCGTTTGGACCGGTTGCTCTTCACTAAACTATGCAGATTACTTAGCGGAAAAACACTGATGGACAGACTGGACTTCAGCGCACCTCCGTGATTACGTCCGCGGGAGCCTTTCCTGCTTTCGTTTGGAGAACTTTGAAGTTAGCCGCGTGCCTTTTTGTTTTGGTTCTGTTTTCTTGTCCCTGACACCCGGTCCCCATACGGTCTGTTTTTGTCCTGCCCTCCCTTCTATGTGCTGGCCCACCGTCCAGTAGAAGCCGCCGCGCGGTCCGTCAGTGGATCGCTGGGCCATGCCCTTCGCCCTGCTCTTCTGGGCCTTTGTGCCCTTTCTCATTGCCCTGTTGCTTCTGTCTCTCATTTTCATCGTCTCCCGCTCAGGAGGGAAGAGTGGAGCCAACAAGAAGGCAGACGGCGTCAAGGTAGGGCTCCTCGGTCGCTGTGCGTGAGCTCCTGTTGTACCGTGTGTGTGTGTGTGTGTCTGTGTGTGCGTTTATATGTGTGCGTATGTGTTTGTGCCTGCTGTCTCAGTGTGATTCCTCACATCCCCAGTCCGGCGTCTGTACTCCTAGAGAAATGTGTCCCGGCGTGAGACAAGGAGAGGCAGCTGTGGAGCTCAGCCGTCTACCGTTCTGACAGCGTGGCTCCCAGGAAATAGAGAGAGGGCCAGGACAGGTTTTATAGGCTACCCTGGTCCCAGTGCCTGGTGTGTGTGTGTGTGTGTGTGTGTGTGTGTGTGTATCTGTGTGTCCTTGGTTTGTTAGTTTGTGTGAATAAATATATTTATATATATTTTATTTTGTGCCTTGTCTTAAAGTTTGTTTGTATGTTTGTTTACGTGGTTCTCTCGAGAGGTGTATCTTTATGGCACCTAAGTTTAGTTATAAATGTAATTTTTCAGTGTGTTTTATTAATGTTATTTGGCTATACTGTCCTGGGATTGTGTGCTTTTTGTACTGTCGATTTGTAGATGTGCGGTGTTCATCTTTGTGTGTGTTGTGCGTCTTTGTGTGTCTGAGGCTAGATTTGACAGGTGCCGTGTCTCCCCTGGTTACCCGAGGTTCTCATGGGATCCAGGGTCTCAAGTAGGACATAAAACAGGAGCACTTCTGGTCACTGACAAAACCAGATGACTAGATTCATAGACGCACACACACACACACACACACACACACACACAAAGTTATACAGACCCACAGGACTGGCTAAGGCTTTTTCAAAGAGACCAGGCCGTGGTCCACTATTGACAAGACAAGACAGAAGAGCATCAGATCTGGACTAAACAGTGTGTGCGCACAGCTTCTCTATCTGTCGCTCGCTGGCTTCCCTCTCCATTTCATTCTGTCAGGTCCTCTTGAACGTCCGTGACACCCAGCACAAACGCACACACCCGGGCTCACAAAGACAAGACGCACACATCACACAAAGGTGTCGCTCCCCATCCCATCCTGTGTGCTCCTCTTAACCTCTTCTCACTTCTCTTCCAGAAAAGGAAGTCCAGTTCCAGTGTCCAGCTGATGGTGAGTGTGCTGTGATGTCACATCCTGTCGCTCTTGGTTTCCCGCCCTAACATCCGGGAAAAGTGATTGATTAGTATCAACAGCCAATAGTACCAAAAAAAAAAACAATCATCAACCGATGAACGAGCGATCGAGTGACAAAATAAGCTGTCATTCAAAATGGAGCTGGACTTTCTTTTTGTTTTATTTCTGTTGATTTCCCTGTGGACATCTTCTCCCATCTTCTAATGTTGCCTAAAGCACGCTACGTTGTAAGAAGCCTCCTCTTTGGTAGGATGCGGGGTATCCCTTCTCTCCTTTCTCTTACCCTGTATTGCCCCAGTCCCCCACCCCCTCTTCTCTTTGACTCTGTCATGGCTCTCTTTCTCTCTCTTTCAAAGGAGCAGGGAGGAGCCAGGCTCTGTGTCTCTGTGTTTGTGTACTGGCGTATGCTCTGCCTGTGCGTGTGCGTGTTGCAGTACGTGTTGACCCGTCTCTTCCACCCAGCTCCTGTGTGGAGAGACTTGACAGCCTGTACTGTAGGCTCCGGGCGGGAGGCCTAACCACGTGTCTGTGTTGTTTGTAGGAGTCCTCCGAGAGCACCAACACCACCATCGAGGACGAGGACACCCGAGGTAAGGCCACGTTCCAGCCCTCCACCTAAAGGGCCGTAAGGTCCCGCAAAGGGAGGCCGTGCACGTAAGTATAACGGGAGCCTGTGGTCGGGATTCGGGAACACCCCCCGGAGCGTATATAGGTCCTTTACTGAAACGTCCACGCTGTGTGTCAGTCGGTCCAGCAGGCAGCCCATGGGTTTCCTCAACAGAGGTGTTAATAGTGTGCTGTGACAGCTCTCACTGTGTATATCTCTCTGTTAAGCTGAGCAGATACTGGACACCGAAGGCGACATGATAGGTCATGCACACACACACACACGCACGCACACACACACACACACACACACACACACACACACACACACACACACACACACACAACCCCACCCACAAACGTATCACACACCACACACACACCCATCCCCACCCACTCATGTATCACACACATACACTAGGCCACCATAGCTGCTGAGCCATGTCCGTCAGTGCCCTGGGAAAGTAGCCCAGCAGCAATCCTATAAATACATGCTAACATTAGGACAGCCTGCCCCGAGATAGACCTGGCTTGATTTAATCAAACCAAGTTTGGAAACAGTGGAGATAAATGGGAGAGTAGTTACTTCCTACTTAGCAATGGAATTAGAGGGGTTCATGTCAAATTGATGTCCGGCTAGCAGGCTAAAACATAACATAGATGTGATGTGTCCCTTTGAGCGTTTGAGCAGACTATACAATGATAGTATAAAAAGAGAATCCTCTTCGTAACATCAACTAAATAAAATATGTATCGGCAAATGAAAAATGCAATAGTTAAATGAAAGAAGGTGACTGAGAATCTTGCGGAGTTATTTTGCCCTCCCAAGGAAAATGCCGTCAAGCCGGCTCACTGATGGCAGTAACACAATGCTCCACTTCGTTGTCAAGATACTGCAAAGCTAGGCAAACCCTTTAAAACTCTGCAATGGATAGAACCCCGAAAAGCAGTTGGGTGGTCTCGGCTACTATATCAAGTGTTTCCTGTTTGATTTGTTCTAAGTCAAAGCTTGTAAAACCTCTGCTTGAGCTGAATTCAATTTGATTTTTAGAAGTCTATAAAAATTTGCCATGCCCCCAAAAAAAGCCAGATTTTACGACAGATGCCGCATGAGTCTTTCTGATGGGTAATACATTTGACGAGTTGATTGTTAGACAAACTCGCCAACACACACACACACACGCACACACACACACACACGCACACACACACACATTTTCACAACAATGTCGACGATGGGAGGTTTGTGATGCAATTATCCTCTCTGCCCAGAGCTGTTCATTGACTTGTAGAGAACTGATACTGCCTATAGAATATGAATAAATCCCTGCTGTTCACATCCACCTACGTAAACGTTGTGTTAGCACTGTAGATGTGATCGTGCGTGCGCATGTGTGTGTGTGTGTGTGTGTGTGATTCTCTGTGTCTGCGTGCGAGCTTTGTAGATGTATAGCTGGTGGTTTCGGCACTCAAGGGAGAGGTAAATACACGTAGCGGAGCAGAGCACAGTGTTCAGGGTGACGGAGAAGTGATGTGTGTGTAGGAGGGGAGTGGGCGATAGAGAGAGATGGAGAGGGGAGAGAAGGAGAGAGAGGGAGACAGGGAGTGAAGTGCATGAGAGAGAAAGAGAAAGCAGGTGAGGGAGAGATGAGACAGAATGGTGATCACTCGAGAAAAAGGAGGAGATTCGGGATGCAGAAAGAGGAAGTATATTGGGAGGAAGCGAGAAAATCACAACGGGAAGTGGGAGAAGCTAACAAAGAGATGTGTAAAAAATATCCAAGAGGTTAGCGACAGTGGAAAGCCTTAGAAAACAGAGACCCAGCAAGCAATTTCTCCATTCCGATGCATGGCTCTTTGGTAGGGATTCCATTGACACGAATGGGTTTTTGAAAAAGCTTCAACCTTATCCCTGTGGTGGAAGGACTGCTCTATGGCCTCCATGTACAGTATTGTACCTCTGCAGCTGTCTTAGGCAGACACAGCGCGCTTTAGAATGGAGAACCCCGTGCAAGGCTTCTGGAACCTTATCTGTGGGCTCCTGTTTTGTTTGGCTCCAAATATTACAGGTAGGGGAAATATTACCCAAGGAGTTGCATGCAATCAACATCACCAAACTATGTGAGAGAGGGAGAGAGAGAGAGAGAGAGAGAGAGAGAGAGAGAGAAGAGAGGGTGAGATAGAGAGAGTGAGACACAAATAAAGAAAGAAGTCAAAACACTGTTACCCATGTCAGGAGGCACGTTTGCCTCCATATGCCACATACACACACGCACCACTTTCTCATTCTGTCTCTTTCTCTCTTTCCTTTTCTCCCTCTTAGGTTCACACACACACACACACACACACTCATGCACAAACATCCATATGCCAGGAGCACCCTTGCTCCCAATGCAGAACTCTATGCTAAGAGGAAAGGAGAAATGTCTTTCTGCTGGCTCTGGCAGCACTCAGTGTGGGCAGAAAACACCCACACAGAGACACAAACACACACACACACACACACACACACACAGAGAGAGAGAGAGAGAGCGAGAGAGAGAGAGAGAGAGAGAGAGAGAGAGAGAGAGACACACATCGTCCATCTCACTTTATTTTCCAGGAGAACCGTGCAGCAGAGAAATATTTTTAGTTGTGATGTGATTATATCTTTAAAAGTGAAGACACAAATATGGCTCCCAAAATTATTTGGGACATCTATAAGTACTGTAGGTTCATACGTATTTGGCTTATTCGTACAATGCATGTTAAATACTGAATGAGAAAGGTTAAGGACATTGAGATGGATAACATTAGTGGTTGGGCATGGGTTTCAATAAGGGCCACAATCACTATGAATGGAGGATGAATTATATATTTTCTGGCGATTAAATGTTCGATACTACTGTTATTTTATTTGTGTGTGTGTTTGCAGTGAGAAAACAGGAGATCATCAAGGTGACCGAACAACTCATTGAAGCCATCAGCAATGGAGACTTCGAGAGCTACACGTCAGTCACAATACTACTTACCTTGATCGTCCCTCTGCTTCTCTTTTTGTATTTCTGTCTAGTCCTACAGTGTCCGCCTGTTTGTCTGTCGCCCTGTGTCTCTCACCAAACAGTCTGAAATAGCCTCACTATGTTTAATTTCCTAGCTGTCTGTGTAGGTCCCTTGGCTTGCCTATTTCTCTGGCAGGGATTCTCCTGCCTGTCGGTCTGTCGCTCTGTCTATCTGTGTAATCCGATTCAGAAGTGGAAGGAATGTTCCTGGTGCCCCATTCAGTCAGCCCTCCATTTTTACCATCCACCATGTTCCTCTCAGCTGCCATGTTTCCACTGGCGCTCACGTGGACTCAGAGGACTGTGGTCCACTGTGGTCCGCTGTGGTAATAGTCTGTGGTATTCATTCACACACACCTACACACACATGCACACACACACACACACACACCCAGAGAGAGAGAGAGAGAGAGAGAGACCCCCCTCCTGTGATGCCTGACTGAAACATTTCAAAGACTCCAACAGTACACAACCTCCTGCTTTTGTTTTTTCATCGGATCACTGTCTTTCCATACTCACACATTGACTCTCGTTTAAATCTCTCTCTCTCTCTCTCTCTCTCTCTCTCTCTTTCTTTATCTGCCTGTTTGTCAGCTTGCTTGTCTCTGTGGTGGCGTCTCTGCCTTTATTTCCCTCTCTATTTCATATTTTTTATACGGATGTGTGAAAATAAGGGGACGTATCGCTCCCACTCAGGTTCAGTTTTTGATGTGAATAGAATCTCATGCATGTCAGAGGAACTACAGTACCCAGAGAGCACATAAAGCCGTTTGAAAATAACTTCTGAGACACATGAATTCCACTGGCATGGCCTGTGAGCGCTAAATAAATATTGAGAAGTGTTTCCCCCTCCTGAATCCCGTCTCAGGAAGATGTGTGACCCCAGCGTGACGGCCTTTGAACCCGAGGCCCTCGGGAACCTGGTGGAAGGACTCGACTTCCACCGCTTCCACTTTGAGAACTGTAAGCCTTGTGTGTGTGTATGTGTGTGTGTACGTGTGTGTGTGTGTGTGTGTGTTTAGATGTTTAGGTGTGTGGACTTCTGTGTGTTTGTGAAAGCCTACAGCACACAGAGTAGGCGAGTGCCATTCTCCCCTGCTGCCGCCCTCTTTTTTTTCCCCCTGCTCTCTCTTTTCTCCTTTCCTTAATTTACCGCGGGAGCAGATTTCCCTCATGACGGGGATGAAACCACTTAATAGGCCTAATTGAGCTGATTAGAATAGATTAGGGTGCTTGAGAGAGAAAGAGATCGAGAGAGTGCAGGAGAAAAACAAACACGAGGAGGGAGAAAGGAACGAGCGCGAGAAGGCAAGCGACTGAACGACACACAGCGGCTCTACCGCAACTGCACTCTCATCAACGTGTACTACAAAAACAAATGATTCCATTTAAAGGAAAAAGGAAAACATGTGCCAATTCCCCAATCAGTCACCGTCCTCTCTCCATCCAGTGTGGTCAAAGAACAGCAAGCCGGTCCACACCACCATCCTGAACCCCCACATCCACCTGATCGGCGAGGAGGCCGCCTGCATCGCCTACATCCGCATCACGCAGTACATCGACGCCAACGGCATGCCACGCACCGCCCAGTCTGAGGAGACGCGCATCTGGCACCGCCGCGACGGCAAGTGGCAGATAGTTCACTTCCACCGCTCTGGATCACCCTCCGCCCTCACCAAGTAAGGAGACACCAAGAGGGAAGAGGGTAGAGGGGGTTTAGAAATGAAGAAAAAGGAGGAAGAGAGGTGGAGAATTTAGACGGGGATTTAGGGGGAGCAAAAGAGAGAGAGAGAGAGAGATTAAATTAAGATTGTCAGGGAAGTTCCACTTTGTATTTTCCTTCTGCTATTTACTTCCATTGGGGGTGCACGCAGCAGTAGTGCCATCTGGTGGCCCACAGTTATTGGGTGTTTAAAAGTTAGATGGGCCAGATCTTTCTGGGTAAATAAATCTCTGTAGATAGTCATTTCAACCTGTTTGATTGAGAATTCAAATCTTTTTTGTAAGACAATACTGTCGTTTGCCTCTTCCTCTCCTATTTTCTTTTGTTCTCCAGTTGAGTTCCAGAGTACGGGTGGCTTTGACAGAGAGTTTCCGATTGACAGCAGCCGTGACTAACTGGCTGGGTGAAAGCAGGCACTGAGGGACACACCCCCCGTGGGTGGAAACCAACTAACTCCCCCTCAGGTTTCCTGTGTCTAGTTTGGTACCTGAACTGGCTTTAACCGTATCTCTGATCAACTCTGTCACTGTCATTAGCCATACAGCAGCAATAGTGCCTGCTGTCTCACCACCATATCACACATTCTATAAGCATCCGTTTCTATATTAATATCTCACTTTACAAACTCTATGAAATGGTTCTTGTTGTCTCTTTTGCGTCATTTCATGAACATTTATTTTCGGAATTTCCATTTGTGTGCCTGCCTTTTTCAAATGTTTCTACACAACCTGTTCCCCAACACTTGGTACAGCAGTTCAGTGGTGATGCTCATTGTGGCACAGTGATAAACAACTATCTCAAGCAAGACAAGAAAATATTCTTTACCTACTGCTTCCCCAACAGTCAATGCTATTAATGCCTTTGCATCATATACTGCATATACTCCACTCTCTGAAACTACACTTGAAAGCTTATTTACAAAGTTGTACATTGTTTTCTTTCCAAATGTGTATGTACAAGAATTGAAAAACCAAAATGTGGATTTGTGTCGAAGATAAGAGGATTGACTGGACTGGTTAGAATAAACAAAGTGTACCCTGAGAGTTTAGATACATGGATGTGTTACACTGTTAGAATCTAAAATGCTAAAATTATAAGATAAAAGTTTACAGTTTGCAACACAAATCATTTTACATGCTTACAAATATTAAGGATATATCCAAGGAATCTATGCTATTTTGACGTCCTTAGATGGTTCCTCATTGGTCTTTATAGGACAGAGAACTATTTGCAGATTTCTATTCTATTTTCAACGTACGTGTTTTGTCTGAACAGGAGTATAACTTATAGTACACATTATCAAAGCACTTCTACAGGGCTCTATGGGGTCTTCCATTGTGGGTTGCAGGGTCTGTATTCTGAGCTCTGTCCTCCTTTTATAGTGACCTCCAGTACAACTTCCACCCCAAACTGCTCATTAGGCAGAACATCTTGAAGGGACTGTCGAGTGGTCTCTGTCTATCCAGCGTGTCTCATTTCGGAAGTTCACAGGAGTAACCATTCAATTTCCATTAGTGTATTTAGGGCGTGCGTAGGGCTTAGGGTTCAGTTGGGATGGACCAGAGTAATGAGGTCCATGTCAATTTTACAATACCCTGAGATGCCCTGCAATAAGGTAGATTGGTGTTTTTATACTGATACTGGGATCTGAAGGCAAGGTGGTAGGAGGATCATGTTTAGCTGCAGTAGGATAATCCATTTGTTAAGCCCATTTTGTTTATTTCTCTCTAAAGTGTTTGAACATCGCTGTTTTTTGCATGCTGATGTATTAAAAAAAGTATATTATCTTGATCCAAATCTGTTTCAGACACTGTAGAGGTTACATCACTTCACTCAACCATTTGTGAAGCTCCTCTTTATACCGTCAAGCGAATGTAGACATTTATAAGTATTATACTTTAGCAAAGCTTATTGCAAAATGCTGTTGATTTTTGTTTCCTTGTGTAGTTATAAATTGCCTTAGAAATTGTTTGACTCTGCTGCAAGGCACTCACATTATGATACTTGGTTTGGGGCAGACGATGTGGGGCTCTAAAGCAGTGCTTCCCAACCTTTTCCAAGCCACAGCACACTCGCATGCGTATTTATTTTGTGGCACACACCAGATGTAAAACTGAATCAAACTTAATATTAAAGATTTGTTTATCTTTCCCAAACGTGACTTTCCCAAAATTGCATGGCACACCTGATGATGTCTGACGGCACGGCAGAGTGCCACGGCACACCGGTTGGGAAAATGCTGCTCTAAAGCCACCTAGTCGCCATCCGTCCCCCTCCTTCTTCCATTCTTTGAGATTACTGCAGAAGCACCTCCAGTCTCCCTGACCCCATTGACTGTAGTCTCCCACCATCTGCTGAGTCAGCTAACATACAGCTCAGGTGCTTTCACGGCTACAGTAGTAATGTACCTTACTACTTGTTCCAGAATTTTTTTTTCTTTTTAACAATCTTTTTTTTTTAATTGCACAAGTTTCTTTTTGCATAATTGAGTGCTTCAGTTGCACAACTCGTTGCTAAGTGTTTGAATGCTTAACGCTTGCTGGGCCTTTAAAGGTGGATCCCTCCAAAGTCGAGCTGCCATACAATCTCTTCTAAGGCAAGAGAACTTTTGAAAGCACTCCCTTACTAAACAGCACGGTCTACAGTCAGCTGTAACTATAGATGTGTGACGCTGTGTTTCTTATGAAGCATGCAAGTTTGTATTGTACTGAAGTTAAAATGTGTGCGTGTGTGTTTTAAAAAATACATTTTGTAAAATCTGAAGTAGTTACTTGCTGTTATATGATAGGTATATTGTGGATGTGGCTTTGTAAATAAAAGTATATTATAATGTAAATTGTATTGTTTTCGTTCATTAGAGTAACTCTTATTACACAAAGTTATTCTGTTACACAATTAAGTGATCCCTGAAGAAAATGGGTTCATCAAAACTTTAAGACAGTAGTTATAAAAGTTATCAAATGAAGCACAATTTTTTTTTTAAACATCCCTCTAAAAGAGAGCAAATATACCATATAAGCTTAAAAGTAATCCTTGTCTGCACTCAGAAGGGGGTTCACGTAGTGAGGAGCATTACCTCATTCTGTTTGTTATTTCCTGTAAGGCTTTGCTTAATCTACATGTGAAAAAAGAAACGTCAGTGTCTATATCAGACTTAATGCTTTCACTTCAAGCAAGTGTTTAACCAATTCCCCTCACTTTGTTGCTAACAAATTGACTGTAGAATCAAAATGTTTTGTACCCAGCTCCATGCATAGCAAGAAGAGACAATGGTATTTAAATATTCCAGCAAGGTTTAGGAGTCGTTGACTCACTGACATACAGAAGGGTTTTGTGACAGTGAGTGAAATTATCAGAACTACTATTCAATGTAGTGCATATCAATAGATACTGTGTTATGGACAATGCAGCAGCATGTGATTTATTCCTTTTTACTTGTATTTTGAACACAGTACAAGTGCTTTATTTGGACTTATTTCCCCCTAGTTATCAGCAATGGAAAATTAGAACTAACGTGTTATAGTGGTAAACGTTTTTCACTCAGTGGTTTCACATTCACCAAGTTAACTTCCTGTTTTAAGAGGCGAGCAGAAGACAAAAACTTTCTAATTGTATCAAATCATCTTATAGCTGAGTTTATTAAAAAAGTGTACATTTTGAGACAAGTATGTTTACTTAAAATATTACAATGATTGAAGATTGTTGCTCTTGAGTACCATTAAACTATTTAAAAAAAAAACATTCATTTTCAACTTGCGTTGAAATGTGTGAGTAATTGACAAAGAATTACGAGTAGTATTGCATGTGACTGGCATATGCTATATTTACATAGATGATAATTTTAGACTAGCTTGCATGATTTTGCACAACAATGCATGAAGCTTACAAATCATCCAACACCTGTATATGAATGGTTTGGCTTTCTGTCTCTAACCCTAGTGCATGTGCTGAGGGCATGGCTGTCAAACCTAAACAACAAACACAGACCATTTCAATTCACTTCCTTCATTAAATGGTGCAGTAGTCATAGTTGATGGGAATTGTGATGCGTATGACCATCAGGTGTGATTCTTTATCAAATCTATCAGTCTGGCTGGCCTGGTCAATATATTGGATTGGATGGAGGTGTGCTTTATTGATTCAAAGTAAAATTGTAAAATCATCCATTGGCTGTAAAATAATGTTAAAACAAACTATGTAAAATAAACACAAACATAAAGGCATTAAAATCAGTGTAGACCTATCAATATCAAAATATCTGAGCTTCCCATGCATTTGTGATTGTTTTTTTAACAGAACTTAAAATTACCTTCAAGTTTTACTTTCTATCATTACTAATACCTAACTATTAAAGTTGTATTTAGCTTGTTTTATCAGTTTACTAGTTTTTTGACAGCAGCCTTAGCTGGATGTTCTATAACAACCGACATAGATAAGACAGACATTGTGACAACAGTAGCATTATGGACGAGGGAATATATGAAAGATTCTCTTTACAATATGGATGTAATATGAAATATTAAGAGACAATCCTTGACAATAACTGTAACTGACATGTATACATTAGTGGAAGTAACTTGAAGTTCACCTTTGCCTTTCTAATAAAAAATAACCATTCCAATTACTTCTGTAACTTTGTGTAGATTAATCGCAAAAATATCACAGCAAATCTGAATCAATTTAATACATTTTCTGTTTTGCAAAATGTCAGGTGGCCAATACTTTTTGTCTTGACTGTGATACGATGCACAAGCCTCTGTCATCAAAGAAAAGATGAAAAAAATCAACAGATGCCTCAGTGCGTTCTTGACCGATCAGTTTCAAACAACAACTGGATTCTCGCATTTGGATGTTGGTGAGTGATGCTTTCATAATTCTAGATTCACTGAAAACCTATACATGATCATTTGAGATTAAGTAATTGAAAACACTAAGTGTATGTCATAATTCTGGTTGTATGATGGCTATTGTCCAGTATACCTTATTTATTTAATGGTAAAGCAGAAAGTTCATGATATGTAGACTTTAGTTTGAAATTTCACATCGTTCCAGTAATGATTTATCTGGATGCAACTTTGAAAATCACACTGCTTCTTGCAAGCTTAAAGTTTAAATACTGTTGCTCTAAATCTGACTGGTATTTTCTCTTATTAAACAGGATACAGTGCCCATGAAATGGATTCCATCTCTATGATTCTTACCGCTTTGATGGTATTAACAACAGCACAAGGTAAATTTAGCTAATTTAGCTGACAAACAAAATATCCACGACTGACACATGAAAACATTAGTGAGTAACTTAGTGTGGCTACTTTGTGTTTTGAATGCAGGAGGTCTGAGTTGTTATAACTGTAGGTTATTACATAGTCTTAGATATGATACTCTAAAAAAGAAATACTGTTCTACTGTGTGAATTCCCATCACAAAAGTGATCGCTTAATGTTGAAGTAATCGACTTATCATTCTTTGACCTTTTGTAAACATTATCATTCAAAACAATTAATTTTGGTAACGCTTTAAATAAAGGTTATTGTATAAAGCGTTAGTTAACACGTAACAACATGTTAATAGGTCCTTATAAGATTATTATTAAACATTATTATGGGTATAAACCTATATAAGTGTTAATAATAGCATCATAAACATGCTTATTGAAGTTAAGCCTGCAATAAGAAGCTTGTTAACGATTTATAAAACGTTTAAAAACTTCAATAAATGCCATATGAGTGTCTTATAATTGTGTAAATAGTATTATTAACAATTTTTTTAAGTTGAACAAAGTTACATGTTTTATCAATGATCTTATAAGGGCTTATTAACACGTTGCTTACTATGTGTTAACTAAAGCTTATTACAAGGACCTTAATTTAAAGTGTTTCCTTAAAAAATACATTTTAGGTTCCAGGATCTGCGACGTCTCTGAAAATCAACAATGTTTTGGGGCTTTGAGAGAGTCAATGTATTTTGTACTGACCAGGAACCTAACGGAATGTGACACACATTTTAAAAAGAATTTACCTGGTCAAGAAGACATTCATAAAACTAAATGTGTAAACAACAGTGTTCCAGTTAACCATATAAATCAAGCTAGGGATTTTAATAGAACATTAAGCTTGCTCGTTTTGAATGAGGCTACAAAGAATGATTCTGGAGAGTACCAACTGAATACCTTTGACTCGGATGGCAAGGCTATCCGGGAAACCAAGATTCAACTACATATACAAGGTACATTGACGCTTTCTCTTTGTAGATAATATTAGTTGCAAAATGGTGCCCTTGATTGTTCTATGTGGTAGTTTTATGAAAAATGATTTACTTTTTATATTTCTCATTTTTAGCCCCTTTGTCAAGAGAACCAGTGTTATCTCAGGAGTGTTTATCTCATGGAGACATCCGGATCACCTGCATGACTGACAGAGATGGAGTGAAATTCAGCTGGAGTTTAGATGACCCAGCAGGCTTAACACATAAACAATCCTATGTTAACAGCACAATCATCCTAACTGGCAACACAACAGGGAGCCTGACCTGTAGTGTTCACAATGAAGTCAGTAGCAGGAATAGCACCATTCAACTCTCGGCCTGTAT